>BQNB010044047.1:0-45124 GCA_026074375.1 Tanacetum coccineum
TTTACTCTCATTTTTAGAGTAAGATTCCCTAGAACAACCTGTTGAGCCATTCCTTTCTTTTTCTACACCATATTATATGCTTCGTTACACCTTTGCGTCTTAGCCTACCGTGTAGATTAAGCCTATTTTAATCAATGTTGCTAGTTGCTTTCGTGTAAAGTTTTGTATTTCCTGTGTCCTGAAATTTTTCTATCTCTGTAATGGTCGGGAAATTGCACAATGCAATGGGAAAAATATGTAGCTCGTAAGTTTTGCTACTTTCGTAACTATGAATCATGTCTGAAGAAGAAGTGTTACAAGGAAAAGATTATTCGGATGAATTATGATAGTGAAGACGGTGAAATCAAATCGAGATTTATGATGTGTTGCAAAAAAGCAAAAAAAAAGAGAAGGAAGAAAAATCGTCGGTTCAAAAGAAGTTTATGCCAAAGGAATTACTTGGAAGGATCGATTATTCGTTGATACGTTACAAAAATCAACGATGTAAAGTCTTGTAAAAAGTGGCTGATATGACCACTTATTCTGTAAAAGTATGTAAAGAGCGGGATATAAGGGAAGTTGACCGTTATGGGAACGCCAAATTAGGTTGTCTTTGTCATTTCTGTGATCGAGGCGTTTGTCTATATGTTCGAGTCTTTGTCATGGAACGGTCAGGGGAAAGTTACTAGCAACCGTACCTTATTTGTCCGCTTAATCTATTTGTTTCGTGAAATTTTGTTCTAACACCTATTTTACTTCCCTTTCCTAGCAACTAACCTTAATGTCCACTCAAACAAGGACTTATACGAGCATGCATGTCTATTCCGTCGTTACAGCCATGTATGCATGTCTTAGCTGCCTTGTTGGATGACGACTTTCGCTGAAATTTAGAAGCTCCTTACCATATATCGTTCTTCATCTTAACTGCTGGTTAAACACGAACAGGGATGTGATCGGATTGTATGTGTCTATGCCATCATTGCGGTCGTGTATGTACGATGCAGCTGTCTTGTTGGTGTGGTACTTATGGTGAAAGACAGTTGAATGATCAACCCTAAGCCTTCTTAACCCAATTTATCTTTTGACTTGTTTCTCCTTAGCTTTAGAGGTAGAGATGTATAACATTGCCAAGCCCATGATAGAAAACTAATCACGACCGAGCAATTGAGCGTACCAATTAAATGTTGCACCCTAGATTAGTTGAGTGATCTGAGTGTTTTCATTTCCATATTTCGTGAGGAGCTTGGTTATGTACTCGTGATTATGACAAAATGATGCTTAAACGGATAATCTTTAACTTCGGTTGGGACACATTTTCATAAACAAAAACTTTTCTAAATTCTACTTGAGGACAAGTAGGATTCAAGTGGGGTGATATTTGATGACATCAAATAACGTCACTTTATTATATCATTTATCCCATCTGTTTTACCCACTTTTATATAATTATTACATTATTTTTTATTATATCATTTATCCCATCTGTTTTGCCCACTTTTATATAATTATTGCATTATTTGGTACTTATTGCTTTAAAGTTGATAAATGCAGTAATTCAGGAGTGTTTTGTGAAGACAAGCTAAAAGGCTTAATTTAGCTTAATTTAGCCCTAAAACGAAAGATATTTGAGATTACTAATTTTCTGACCAATGTGACGTATCCAATAAAAGAGTTACGGGGTATCCTGCCAAGACTTCACAAGAACACTCGTTTGTCCAATTCCACATAAAGCGTTATCCTTTCTTGTCTCTGTAACCTATCCTCGAAGATAGATATTATTCAAAGATACAGTAATTCAAGTAATTTGGGAATGATATAAACTGATTTTATTATGAACATAGCGCGCACTCCAAGGAATCCATCCCAATACGCCATATCGACCTTGCCAGATACGGCGTATCGAGTCTTTTTTAGACACTATAAATAGAAGACTCAAAAACGAGTTTTCTATGTGCAATATCATATTCTTTATACCATACTCATTAAAGACGAATTTTAGAAGAGAAGATCAGCCATAAGGTAAAAGCATTGTTACGAATCTAGAAGACATTGTGAAATTTTTACTCTCTTAATCATTCGATTTTTAATTGTTTGATTACCGTTGTATAATTTACTATGGTTGTGGGATAATACCTGGGTATTAGCCATCTTAATGAAAGTCCAATGTTGGTATGTTTTAAAATCTATTTCTTAATTTATCTATTGATCTGTTTAATTTGTTATAACACTCATACTTGTTTATGTGTTTGAATATTGCGAACCTATCATTCAACTGGATTAGTGATATGGACCAAATAAGTCTAGATACCGGGTTAGCTTCCATATCGTGTTGCCTATTATGGACCAATAGGATCACAAATAACGAAAACTAGTATTTATATTTAAATATGAGCTTAGTTAGACGTAGGTGACCCATTTATGTTTTCAGCAATCATGCTTTAATGACTAATAAAGATTAGCAAGAGTGGACTACCAGTATATTGAAATCACCGTCAAACAATACAGTGAGAACTTTCTCCGTTGGGCTAGGATTTTAACAGGATCACCATGCTTTTGATTCTTAAGATATATTATAATTAGAGCTATAAGGCATGCTTTATACGGTATGCGTTAATTGTTATGATAGGAATTATTCATGTCTAGGTCTTAAGCTGATGTCTATCGCCTATCAGTCTTAAGAGACTGATATGCCGCTTCAAGATATGATAAATTATTGCACTAAACGAAACAATATCGACATTTAAACCAGGATTTTATATGGCTATTCACAGTTTTTCTATCATTTGGTATTATTTACCGCTTTTCTATTTCTAATTTTCTTCTTTTAGGTTTAATTATCTATTGATTTGATATTTGTCTCACCAAACCTGTGCCTGTCTCTCAGGCTGAAAACCCCTATATCATTAGCAACGTTTATAGCATATGGTTTAAATTTTTAATCCAATAAATTAGACTAATTAAAATATGATAGAGTTATATGATTTATAATTTCACTCTTAGTGGTTCACCTCCCTACTTACTGCAAAACTCCATCTGAAACGGATTCACTTGCGCTTTAAAGTGTGGTTTTAGGTTTGTTCAGCTAAATATAGAAATTTAAAAACTTTGATAATACTAATATTTGACCACTACACGACATACACATCAATCACCATTGCGTATAATACCTAGATAGATTTATATTTAAAACAAATAAGGATGCGTTAAGTGCGATACTTTAATTTTTTTGTGACAGGATTCAAATTATTGAAGGCTTGTCAGCTTTAAGAAGTAGAAGATTCGTCTCAATCACTTAAATAACTCTTGGCTTATTTCTTCGAGATTTGTTTATATTTCTAGATAATCTTTCATGCAAAATAATGCTCATCTGCCTGACTTGGATCTCCAAAGCTTTGATCGAGGCTTTTTGATTCCTTAATGCGAAGTCTATGGAGGCTCGTAATTCCTTGATCAAGTTGGTGTTTTCATCGTGCCTTTTTGCAATCTTGGCCATGAACATGCTTAAAGGCTCTTCTAAAGTAAGCTCTGTCATTGTTTCTTGTAATCTCTTCTTCCAAAACGAATTCTCAGGATTAGTATCAAGGTGAGTCCCTAGAAAACTCAAATCGATCATGACCAGTTTGTACTTGAGCAGCTTCCTATCCAATTATGATACTCGTTTCGGGTCTTTGAAAGGCTGGAATGTGTTCTAAGAACCTTCCTTGTTAAAGAAATCTACCTTAAATAGTGGACAAATAATCAGCAATATATGCTTCGGAAAAGGTATTTGTAGATATCACAGGAACGGAATACAAAAAATTAAAGATGTCTGTTAATGTATCAGATAGCCTATACGCCGTATTCAATTATCCTGAATACGCCATATGGACTTTATGAACAGAATACGCTATAATTGGTAAGAAAATTTATACGTTGTATCCAAAGGGATGGATACGCCATATTAGTTTGTAAAAAAAATTACAGCGTACTTTGAATAATGCAGAAAAATACACAATATGCAAAAATATACAATGCAGAAGAAAATTAAACTCACAAAACAAACATGCAATTATGCAAATTAATCTAAACTAAACTAAACTAAACTAAAACACTAATAAATAAGAATTAAACAACTTCACTCCCCGGCAGCGGCGCCAAAAACTTGATTGTGTCATTGTGTGGTGTTAAATTATGATTCAGTTTTAAATTTTTATTTTGTCAACTTAACCAAATACATCACTTTTACGGGGCAGTGTTACCTGGTCGGTGGGAGTTTCAGTCGGTAAGTTAGGGTGTCAATCATAAGTGCCAGAGCGTTAAATATCTAATCTATCGTATTTTAGTTATCGAAGTTAAAACCTAAAACTTAATGACAAGGGGGGGGGGGGGGGGTTTAGCCTGAGAGACTGGACAAGGTTTGTTAGCTAACTAGGGGTTTTGATGACAATTAACACACACAAGGTGATAGACAGAAGATAAAGATGCGGTGAAGCCTAATGTAAAGGAAAGTATTAACCATATTTATTCCAATTAAAGGCAGGTTTGTTTATTTAGTGCACTATGATACTTATATTGTGGCGGTTTTCATTTCTATAGACTTAGGCGTGGTACTTCTTCCTAAGAACCTAGACACGCTAATCCTATCACGCTTAAACACATCCACATAAAGCATCCTATTTATTGATTATAATTCATCTTAGAAAGCAATAATGGTGATCTTATTGGATTCTAGCTCATCTAGACTTTACTAACTTACTGCTTACGGTATTTTATATAAGTGGTAGTTAACTGTCCAAACTAAGCCAAGGGAATCAGAACGTTATTTGTTAATCTTAGGTCACATGCTAGTCTAACTTGTTCACTAAACCAAAGACACTATCTGATATCTAGTTAAGCTACAGACGATATCCTAAACTCGAATTTAGCAAGAGTATTGATTCCACCTATATAAGTTACTATATGAGAACTATCCGATGTCTAGTTAAGCTACAAGCGATATCCTATACTCAGATGAAACGCATATTTAAGCACATAAACGAGTATCATGTGATAAACATAATCAATAACCAACGATAAATTAAGCAATTGATGTAAACAAACAAAACATTAAACTTTCATAAACATGGCTAACATCTGAAGGTGTTATCCTTCAACCATAGTAATCAATTACACAATTGTTATATGAACAACAAAGGTAAATCGAACGATTAGGAACGATACCAAATATTGAACGCGTAATCATGGTAAAAGAATTACAATGTGTTTCCTATTGATTGGATAGCATTACTTGACCTTCGTGGCACTTTTTGGCTTCAGAAATTTGACTTTTATGGTTAGGGATTCGATTCTTGGGATAAGCACACTTTAAACTTGTTTTTGAGTTTTCTATTTATAAGGTCTGGAAAAAGGTCAATACGACATATCAAAAGTCTTCAATACGGCGTATTGGTCTTTCCTGGATACGGCGTATTAGATCTTGTTTCCTTCGTGGTCTTTAGTGAAGTGTAGGCACAGATACGCTGTATCTTCCTTGATGGATACGACGTATTGTGTAACACCCCTATTTTTACAATATAGCAGCGGAAGCTAATCTGGGGTATTACTTCATGGATACAACAATCATAATCATAGAAAACGACTTAAAAGAGACGTTTTTGGAAAATTTAGTTATCATTCATTATAATCAGAGTTTTTACAAAATGCAGGTCCCACAATCTAAAACATAAAGTGTGAATGATAACAGTTCAGCCATCTTCAAGTCCATGCCACTCCGTGCCGTAAGTTGCTTAATTACCTGAGATAAACATGCTAAAAAGTCAACACAATGGTTGAGTGAAATTCATAGGTTTGATAAACAGTTTGAATACAAGTCATAGTGTAATAATTGTATAAACACAATTATTATAGAAAATGGTATTGTTATTATACACCCGTTATTAGTAATAATTGCAACGAATACAATTATCATAGTAACAGTGTATTACTGCGTTATTGTCTTGTTTGGTCTGTTTGGTCTGATTGGTCTTGTCTGGTCTTGTTCCTTGTCTAAGCACATCGCACTAACACATTATCATCAAAAGTCAATTTAATGACTTGAAGAGCTTATAATATCAACATATTAACATCCCAAAGTCAATTTAACGACTTGAAGTCAATATCTATATAATATATATATATATATATATATATATATATATACATATAAATATATATATATATATATATATATATATATATATATATATATCTATAACATATATATGAGGCTAACTATGACTGGATTAATATGAATTAGTGACATGGCGCCACCTCAAAGATGACATGGCACTCATAAACGATGACATGGCACACTTAATTTTTGGATTTTTATAATTTTCGTATTTTTATTTATTTTTTATAATTTTTGGATTTTTTTATTTTTTTTTAATTTTCAGATTTTTTTTTTGGATTTTTTTTAAAAATATGCCAAATGGGAAGGTTTGAACCTATGACCTATAGTTAAATTCCAACAAGGTTAACCAACTAAGCCAAGCCATCATTTGTGTTCTATTATAAAAAACAATAATAATATACCATGTTGATATATGTTGATTTTCAAAAATATATCAAGATATACTCTTTAGTTATATAAAGATACACTTCATAATTATGTAGCATATTAATCAATATTCATAAAATATATCTCTTTCTTCGATCTTATCATACACGTATCTGTCGTCTCCTTATCATTGCCATTGAGATCTAATGCATACCAACAATATTCGTCTTATAAAATATATACACCGACACAAATTGCCATCTATTTTTTTTCTTTTGTATTGTTTTTTGGTTATGCTGCTAACATGTAGGTTGACATGCGGAACAATTGATGATACTATATACTAGATATATACAGGTATAGCAAAGTTTTGAATGAATTCATGCCCATATTTATATTGATTTTTTAACGTCACTTATTAGTGTTGATATATTGTATATATGATTAAAACTTAAAATTCACATTCAAATACGTCTATCTTTTTAATAATGAATCCTATTGCTATATGTTCGGTATAATAAACAATTTGTCACAGGGTTGCATGGCTAGCTTGGTTCGCATGCCACACGAGTTCATGGCATGTCGTTTATGTTTTGTATGCAACAGCATAGCGGATTCATGAAGACCGTGAGTAAGTTGTGAAGTCAGGTAAACAAGTTAATGTTACATGAACGTACATTGTCAAGACCACCCTTGGTATCAAACCCACGTACAAATACAGTTCCATGACCCATTTTCTTAGGCTTTTCATTCCTATAGTTATGTACATGTTAGTACAAAATATATAACATATTGAATAATATAAAAAAGTGTGAATTGTCATCAAATTATACTTGCTACCAGGTGTGAATGCACATCTTTCCTTTGCCAAATCGAGCCATGGTGAAGTGTCAAAAATTATTCTATTATTTCTTTTACTTTGTTGTTTCTAGGAGGGAACGATTATATCACGATCGTCTGATAATTTTTGAGATTAACACATTGATTTTTGTTTTTTTAATGCACATGTAACAGGTTGCATGTTAATCTTCTGACAATATCTATGAGGTATGACTAATCTTTCAAATATAATTTGTTGCTTGGTCATTGTATTTGGTTGTTTCGTTCTACATATACTAATTTTTTTCAAAACCCTATTAACATTTATTATGAGGTATGGCTATGCACATGTAACAGGTTGCATGTTAATCTTGTGACAATATCTATGAGGTATGACTAATCATTCGAATATATGTTGCTTGGTCATTTGTATTTGGTAGTTTCGTTCTACATGTACTCTTTTATTCTCAAAACCCTATGAGGTATAACTAATCTTTTGATTTGTCTGATAATTATTTAGATTAACACATTGATTTTTTCCAATGCACATGTAAAAGATTGCATGTTAATACTTTGATAATAGTTATGAGGTATGACTAACTCTCAAATATTATTTGTTGTTTGGTCATTATATTTGGTTGTTACTTTTTACAAGTACTCTTTTTTCTCAAAACCCTAATAACATTCATTTATTCCGTGTTAGATGGCTGCAGTATAACAATTATCATTTGATTAGTATAATTTTTTCTCACACGGGCAGCTATATGTCACACTGTCAAGAATTAAATGAAAAAGAGGAATGAAGATTCTATGTTTACACAAACACGACAACCATCAAGACTAAACGACAAACATTGTCTCAAAAAAAGTGTTATGAAGCGAACCCGCCCGTTGGGCGGGTTATGTTACTAGTATATATATATATATATATATATATATATATATATATATATATATATATAATGGCCCTCGGTGTAGGTAATTGCCATATACCTAGAAATTCAAATACCGTGGGTTGGATACCTGTATCCGATTTACCCAAACAGGATTCACAATTCCCGATAGTTTGGTTACCTATCCGGCGTTCACCCGAAAGTGATTAATGGTCCATGATAATAAAGGACTTTTGGCATAAAGTAACTTAGACATTAATGGTAATGGTATATCAGGATAGCATATAACTTGTAAAAACACTTGTATTCGTAATTTATAGCATGTATCCCCCTCACGGGTTTATGAAAACATTAAAGAGATTAAAAGTGAGGCTATGAACTCACTAAGTCCTTGAAAAGCAATCACATTGTTATAAGATAAACGAGTATGTAATAGAGTTTGTAACAAGCATGTATCCCCCTCGCGGGTTTATAAAACATGTAAATGAGTAAAGGCGAGGTTATGAACTTCACCTGATAGGTAGTTGTAATAAATATTCCAAAATGAAAGCTGACGACCTTATCACAATCTTAACCGGGGAAGGTTGATATAGCAAAATGATAGTAAACAGCCACGTCACGCAACCTGAGTAAATATGTCAAGTCTTAAGAAGATTGTACTCTAGAACTTTAGTTTTAAGAGTTATGAGTTTGATTGAAGAGTTTGGAATTATTGTATCACCGTTCGGGCCATCATAATTCAGAAGTCATTCAGTAAACGTTTGAGGAGCTAGGGCACTTTAAATCGTAAACCCAACAACTCAGTCAGAACGTAATACCAAGATGAAACCTCTTAATATGAAGCTCCCTAGTATTGTGATACGATATAATCGGTTTTAAGTGTTTTGATTAATATCTGGAAATGTTAAGCACGAGAAGCGTTAATTAAAGTTATGTCTTGTAAGGTTTTAAACATGTTTTTATACTTTTTCAAAATGTTACATTTTAGACCCTTGAGTTTGAAAAGTGGCAAAATATACCCTTGGGGTTTGCACTTTTACGAGTTTGGTCCTTCAAGTTTAAAAGATATACCAAGTAAACCTTGTACTTTGAAAAGTGACATAATAGACCCCTGTAGTTATAACTTTGATAAAATGACATTTTTAGTCCTTTTAGTTATAAGTTTCTAAAAGTTACGATATATACCCCTTGCATGGATAATATTTACAAAACATGTCCAAATTGCCATGCAAGCTTATTTTAACATTTCAAAAGACATTTATAAGTTATAATAAACTAAAATATGAAGGTTTAACATAATGAAAGTTTAAAATAACGATTCGTTAAGCTAGGAAGCAAAACGGGTCATATTAGGGTTTCAAAATGAAAACGCGCGGGTTTTAAGTTCAAATTCCTTCAATAATCAATAAAGTGGTTATATTAATATTAGTTAAGCATGTTAGGATAGATTATAACAACATTTAGCCATTATAACATTTAGTTTTAAGAAAAACATAAAATTAGGGTTTCGGGTGTACGGTTTTGGATCAAAATGGAAAATAAGCATGAATTGAGTTATGAAACTTTAACAAGAGTTTATTTAGGATCATATGAACATTATAAAGGTGTAGGAGCAGTTATGAAGACAATAGAACCTGGGTTTGAGCTTATAGCTTGAAAACGGGTCGAAATCGGGACTTTTAGCTTCGTACGCCTAGATTAACGACTCTCGGGCTTCTTTTCTTGGTTTATTTTGCTTCACTTATGTTCTTGGGACTTCTTAGGATCTCTTATAATACATATTGAGCAAATTCTTGCTGCTATGATGGGTTATAGAGGAGGAAGTGGGGGATGAGTTGAAATGAATGGTTTATGGCCCTATTTATATCATTTTTGAAACTTAGGGACCAAGGTGAGGGGGTGAGGTGTCTCATTTTTGTAGCAGCTAAGTTAGAGGAGCTATAAGGATGATATGGTGATGCTATGGTAGTAGAATAGGTGATGTGGAGGGTGTTTGTGGTGTTCCTTAGCCACGGCAAGACTTAGGGCCAAAGAAAGAGGATGTGGCTCTTTTCTATCCATGATATGAGCTTAGAGCAGCTTGTAAGATGTTTAGGGATCAAGGAGGTGAATCATGAGGTGCTTAATTGCAAAGAATAACTTCAAAATGGGTCAATTTGCAAGAAAGAAGGTCGCGGGTACACTAAGGCTCAAAATGGGTTTTTGAGCTTATAATTCATGTGTACTTGATCCAAGATGATAGATTACTGATCTTAAGATTTTTATTAAGGATTATAATCAAAAGTTGATAAGTGGTTTAGGTTAAAATGGGTCAAAAATGAGTTAACAAGGTCGCGTGTCATTTTAGGGCANCGAGGCGCGACGAGAAAGGGAATCATCACAACACATTGGCGTCTATATAGAGAAACTAAAACATGCATAAAATACAAGGTATAGACACGCAGTGTCATGAAAATACCCAAACACATCAACAAAATCCAAAAGGCGTCTGACATTGAAATGAAGGCAGTTCATGCCAACGTCATGACATGCAAACATTCATACATCCTAATCAAAGCGAAACAATTAACATTCATCATCCAAAACAAATAATAAAATCTAGAAAACTAAACTTTGCCAGCTGCCTACAGTCCATCTAGCCGCTTTTCCTAACTTTAATCTCATCCTGTTGAATACCTAAAAATGATGCTTATACGTAAACACAATGGTTGGTGAGAAACATAGGTTTTCAGACATACATATTCAATCCATTTCCAAAACAATTTATCCAATTACTGTGATTATAAAACAATACTTTTGCATGACAATTATGCTAACTAACATACAAGCTAACATGCAATTCAATCCAATTAATCAAACCAACAAATCATATACTGGGTAGGCGTACCCATCTAATCCCTCAAACACCAAGCAGACAACCTATATCGCTCTTGGATCATACCAAATCTCTTTCCCTTTGGCTCAGGCCATGGATATCCATAAGTAATCCACCTAACTAGGCATCAAATCAATATCACATCACATAACATGTAGCACATAACGCATATCAGTCACATAATAGTCCATGCATTTACACTAACATATAATAGTCCATACATAATAGTCCAAGTTTAAAACATCATAAAAAGTGGGACTATGTAACTCACCTGAATGCTCAAAATGCAGCTTTCAATTCCTATCACGCAACTATACAAATAAATAAACACGGTTACACGCGACCAAGCTAAGAGCTCTAGTCCATATAACACACATATGATGGATGTCTAAGGGTTTGATTAACCATTATAGGTCACCCCGACACCATGCCCAACCATAACCACCTCATTAACACATTACACTAGTTAACTATAATTTATTCAAAAATGCAGAATTTTAATGTATCTTTACTAACTCAAAAACTTTACTTGTTGACTAACTACCTTGTGATTCCCAACTACTCATTACATGCACAACTATTCCAAATAAAATCAAACTTCAAAACTGTCCCAATTCAGATCTAATTGCATACTAAAATGTATGGCCCTATCTACCATACTTAGACACAAAATCAGAAGCTATACTTATAGGGTTTCTTTATATACATATAGAACTTAATCACTGTAGATTGGCTAATCTTAACTCCACTTTTAAGTTAGGGTTTTACCCTCCTAAACATGACCTAATTCTTACCTGCATTTACTATTTTGACAACTTTTCTTATACCAACATTTGACCAACTTCCAGAACTTAAAATCATTCGAGGCCGGAATTTTTGAAAAATAGACTCTTTGAACTATAATTTAGGCTTTTGAATCATATCAAAACACGTTTCTATCAGCAAGATATCATCAGTTGAATACAGACCTAAAATCTGCTCAACTCTAAATCATAAATTAACGCGATCTAACCCTAACCATTTATACCAATATGATCCTAATTAAACCATAAACACTCTAGCATGATTAATACATCCTTAATTACAGAAGTTTTAAAACCCTAATGATCCACCATATTAAATATTACATGATTTAAAGAAAACCAAACAACTAAGGTTTACAAACATACCTAAATCCTTGATTCTTGAAACACTAAGTCACCAACTTGATCTTGATAATTTTTTTCTTTCTTTCTTCTTGGTTTCAGCCAACCAACAAAGAAAAAGAGAGGAGGGTTTTTGGTATTTATAAGATTTACAAAAAGGTTTTAGATAATTACCTATTTAGATTTTTAATTAGACTAGGATTGTGATTCCCCTTTTTTTTCCTCCCTAGTCGGTCGAATAAATACCCCTATATATTTTTTGGGTCAATTGCATATATACCCATTAAAAGTTGCATAATTGCATATATATACCCAAAACATGCTTACCTTTCATTGTACATCATGCACTGAAAACTTGTGTTTTGGATATATATGCAAATATTTAAGATTTAGTGGGTATATATGCAATTCTCCCTTTTTTTATTTAATTATTGATTTACTAATTATCTTCATTACCTTAAGTTTTCATATAAACCTAAGCTAATTTGGGTAAACCTTTTTACATAAACGCAACTTACTAAACTTTCTAAAAATAACTTTTCATTTCACAATTCACCTTCTATATTTAGAAAGTTTGCTACAAACTTACATATTTCACTCACTTAACGTATCTCCAACATAATACATTTCCCATAAACGCTTAACACAAAATCATCCAACTATTGACGTAGCATTGCATGCAATACGCCTTTCCTTTCCATTATCACTATAAGTGAACAAATGAAATACTCAACACCAAACACAAATGCACTCAAACTGAGATGATCATACACCTCAAAACGATATCATGCACCTATTCAAACCATTTCGCACACATAAATTACACATAGCACACAAGAATCACACAAAATGAACTCTTAACCACTTCTAAAGGTATCACTAACCTGATTAAATCACAGATGTTACAAATTTCTCGAGAATAACTTCAAGAAATGAATTTATAAAACTCTTATGCTAGAAAACATCAAAGCCGAACACCTCACGAAAAGGGGATAATAAGTCACTCAGCTCTCTACTAGTCTAAGTGTTTCTTTTTTGGGGTGATTGCTCAATTGCACAGTCTGCACTAGTTAGAATTAGGTTCTTGATGACATCAAATAACGTCTATTTTATAGCGTTATTTATCCCATGTTATTAACCCATTTTGTATAGTTATTGCAAAGAATTGTTAGTTAATCATTTATATTTGAGAATTGCAGTAATTATGGAGTAATTGGTGAAAGTTAGCAAAAGGCGCGCATTCTGGAGCTTAAATGAAGATATTTTGAAAATTACTATTCTGAAGACCAATACGCCGTATCCATCAAGGAAGATACAGCGAATCTGTGCCCGCACTCACCAAAGACCACAGAGGAATAAAGCTCAATACGTCTTATCCAGAGATACTCAATACGCCGTATTCAAGATATAATATGTGAATATTCTGAAAGATATCAAGCGTGGTCCCTACTCCAAGAAATCCCCAATACGCCGTATCTAATCATTAGATATGCCGTGTCGAACCGACTTCCAGACCTTATAAATAGAAAACTCAAAAACGAGTTTTAAGTGTGCTAAATCATATTCTTGATACTTAAACCATAAAAATCAATTTTCAGTGGAGAAAAAGAGCAAAAGAGGTCGAGCAACGTTATCAATTCCATAGAAGACAACGTGTAATTCCATATACTTTAGTAATCGTTTAGTTTTTGGTGTCATTCGTTAACTCGGTTAGTTTACCTTGGCTAAATAATTGCTTTTGTATTCATTATGATGTTTGAAGGCTATTACCTTCGGGTATTAGCCATTATTATGAAGATTTGAATGTTTGATATTTGTTTATCTTGATTTCTTAATTTACCGTTGAATGCTTGTTTATGTTTATCAATTTATACTTGTTTGCGCGCTTTTGTATGCGACCTATCATTCAAATAGATCTGATAACGCTCAAATTAAGTATATTTTTAGTAACGTTATCCGTACTTTTGTATATGTTATTTGGCTTTTTTATATGCTTTTGTTACTTAATTGTACCAAAGGGTGTTTGCAAGTCTATTTGTAGCCAAGTATAAGAGAAGCAAGAAAAAAACGAAGAAAAGAAGTAAAAACAAAGTTTAGTACAAGTACGAATAATCCCGCATCAAAAACAAGCTCAGGAAGCATTTCGAGAGGAACCATACAAGCTTCTAAGGCCCAACATAGAATTTAAATGAAGTTTTATTGATGTATAATGACCCACGACTCAAACGGGAAGCTAATACTTAAAATCAAGAAATATATATTTTTGGTCGTGTGGCTAGCCGCGCGGCAGGAGATCTAGCCGCTCGGCAGGAGGCATTGCTGCCTGACAGAGGGCCGTGCCGCCTAGTTCTTGGTGCCCATGTTTTTCTAGTTCATTCTTGAAGACTCATGATGAATCAAGAAGGATCTAGACCCTCTGTAGGATATTGGATATCATAACAGAAAGGAAAGAATAGGGGTTGACCGATTATAGAGACAGAAAGGAGAGGATTTCAAGTGAGAGAAAAACCTTATGTGTGTAATTGATAAAATGAACAACCAACCTCTTTCCATGGCTGGAAAAAAGCTTATATAGTGAGTTACATGCCCTAGAAAATGGGCTATGGAGTGGGCTTACACGTGGGTAAAGACCCGGCCCAAAACCATAAGTCATACACTTACATTTATCTCTCGTAGCATATGCTATATAGCAATACACGGGTGACCGAGTTCATTTTTCTGACCTAACAATCTCACCTTAAGGGAAGTCCCCTAAAAAATAACAATATGAATCCTAGTATCTAATCTTGAACATTTGACTAAGCTCGTAATCTTTGATTCTTTATTCTTTGAGATCTCTTTGTACATTATGTAGTGACTTTTGAGCATAGTTCCTTTGACTTGTGTGATCTTTGAGCTTTCTTTGAGATCATCAGCCATAATAGATCTCTTAATCATCCTTGTAGTGAAGTATTGCTTCCATGTGATGTTGTGACCTTCAGACCGGCATGCTCACACTTTTCTGGATCATGATAGCACGCATCAGAGTTGCGGAAGCTGTGTTGTAGGTCTTTCAGTTATCATGATGTCTTTGATTAGGAATATAAAGTGTGAGCAAGGGGTTGTGTAATTGGAACTGTATTCTAGCACAGCCAGTGCTACGTCGGGTGATTCGTGCAAGTATATGTTAGAAATAAACGAACGATAGTGTCTTTGTTCACTTTCGTTGGAATAAGGGTTGCAACACCACGGCTTCTTGTTATCAGTATAAATACTTGCATCGTGATAAGGTAGAATTCCGAAGAATCTCCTTGTCAGGGTTTTTCGATAGCTGCGCTAGCGTTCTTATACCGGAGCTATTAAAGTAGACAAAGCTCAAAGGGAAAGTGAAACCAGTGCATTAAAAATAACACTGATTAATGAGAATTTGAGTTGAAAGTCAGTTCGCGTTGTCACTCTAAAAATAGAGGTTTTCTATGAAACATCAAAGGTTTTGTAACATAAAATCAAAATTTCATCAGAAACACCATTTGTTTTGAAAGATATACACAGTCAATAGTGCTCGAAAATCGGTTGTTGAGCACAATCGAAGGTTTTCAACTAATACTCGTCAATTCACTGCTTAGAACTTGTTTGATCATAAAGATCGCAACCATCGTGCTTTCCATTTGTCATAAGTTTGATCCATTATGGATTCTCACATTCAACATACCAAGAGCTTGTTTGATTGTTGGCTCTAGAAGGATTTCCATCTTTCATGTGTGTACTTACGTAATCAACTCGGATGTTTTTGGCAATTTACCACGAGGATAATGCGGTAGGACTCTATGATCTTACTTGGTTATCACTGTGTGTGATGAACCAACATAGTTTGTATTTGTGGCTAACGGAGTTTATGGATGTTCTCGTGGCTCTAGATCAAAAGTGCACTTTTGGTTTTTAGTAGCCGGAGGCTGGAGCAGACTGCCACCTTTTCAATATCGTTTAACTTGGAGTGAGAGAGATGATAGAAATGTATTGATCTCCATGATAAATGAAATAAGAATCCTTTAAGGATCTCTGAGGTGGCCCAGGGGAGGGTTGTGAGCTATCTCTGACCGGTCCCATGATTACTTGTCTTCATGTCAGCAATCAACCATGTGATTTTGACAGCAAATGTAGTAACTCGGTTTCTGCCTAATGTTTAAGGAGGGCTGCTTTCTTTTCACCCTTTATCTTAACATTTCTTTTTCAATATCGTCTAACTCGGAGTAAGAGAGACGATAGAAATGTATTAATCTCCATGATAAATGAAACAAGAATCCTTTGAGGGATCTTGAGTGGTCTCGGGCGGGGTTGGTGTTGTGTATCTACAATGGGTCCATGTTACTTGTCTTCATGTCGAATCAACCCATTTGAATTCTGTACAGTATATGTAGTGACCCTGGTTTCTGCTTAATGTTTAAGGTGGGTGGCTTTCTTTTCACCCTTTAATACTTAACATTTCTTTTTCATCCTCTTCCAAACCCTTTAGTGCTTACCGAGACTTTCGTAACTAGTACCTTGTTTGGGTATGTTAATACTAGATCCATCTCAAGTCCGCACTATTATCTTTTTATCATACATTATTTCCTTCTGTAATTATACCTAGGACTTCTACACTAATAGTGGATTGTCCCTGGGTAGTTCCATCCCGGCTCTGGCAGGATCGTGGGAACGAGTACCTAACCATACCATCCTTATAACTCCGATAAAGTAATTACAGGGTCGGTCTTTTGGTACAGTTCACCTTGCCATAAAACCATTTGATAAAATCCACCGAGGTACTTGTGATATAATTATCAAAGTTTTTGTACCTCAATTGGTTTTTCATAGCAGAAAAGCTCCCCCTCAACATGCGCGTCAATTCACGAAAATGTTTAGCACATGGAGGATGGAGTGCACACTTGAGTCTTAATAGATCACATTTTTAACAGATTTAATATTTAAATCACATTCTCTCCCCTGATCAAAAATTTCAAACCCTTTAAGATTTAGGATCTCAATTGATTTAAATATGTTAGAAAAATTTAGGAGAAAATGTGGTCTGATTAAATACAAGCCAATATTGGAACCTATAATTGCTCCTCCTCAATTTATGAGGGATTCTGTTAGTGTCAGGTATGAGGAGTTTGAAGGATTTTGAATTTAATGAAAAATTCACACGATGACACAAAACACTTAGAGATACACTACATTATATTGTACAATATATAATATACAATTTTTAAGATAATATTGACATGAGTACCAGAATGATGAAGTTAATCTGTTCTTTGGATGAGTCTGTAGTCAATATCTCTTACACGTCCACTTATAAAGCTTTCGGATTATCGTAGAATTATCTTCAGCAAGAGGTCGAACACATTTGAACTTGAGCTTGTGTGTGGCTTGGTTGTTCGTGGTTGTTGATGCTGTCTTATCAGTAACCATTGAGATAACAGTGTCAATGAGTGGAGTTCTATTGATGAATAGGAACATCCACCATTGATTGAATCTCGAGTTTAGCAGATGATAGAGTTAAACTGGTTTGTGCATTTCCAGCTTGTTTCTCTGCAACTTCTGCATCAGTTTTGTATTCTCAGCTTTGTTTTCCTCATCATTGGAGACATCTTGAACTTTATTATCAGCTTAAGAAAGTAAGATGATTGAGCTTACTGAATTGTCTTTGGATCATCGGGAATACCTCTAGAATAAGACAGATCCTTTCAATTGAACTTGGAAAAGGTTGTAGGAATTTTTGTGGTCAAGAAAGCTTCTTCTTCTTTTAGAAGCTTCCACGGCTTCCCCCCGAATTACCAATACTTTCTTGAGTAGATTCAAGGCTTTCTTGCAATCGCATTAAGAAGATTTGATGTGTAAAGCCTAAATATCTGAAGTACACAATTAATTCGAAACCATAACACCAAAGTCAATTAAGTCCTAGATGTCTGAATTTCTCCTTATATGATAGTGATGATATAAATTGAAACACCGAAGTCAACTAAGTCCCGGATGTCACAATTGTACCCTCTAAATAGCCGAAATGATTACACCTAAGGCAACTAAGTCCTGAATGTACATGTTTCTTCTTGCAAGATACTGACTATCTAAAGGAATCATCATACTCATCAAACCTATGTATACCTCTTTTGTCAACAAATTCCACTCCTTCGAAAATAAGCTTAGTGATTAACTGATTGGGGAAATATTAATCGAATCAGAAACATATCTTCAATTTCAAGGCTTCTAAAACTACATAATTATTTCCAAACAAACCTAAGCCTTTTAAAACTATGAGGAGTTGGTAATATTGATCGAATGTAGTTTTAAAAGAATCAAAATTCATTTTGAACTAAAATTAAGCTAGGAAAAAGCTGCTAGAAAAAGCTAGTTTAGACAGAACTTGAATAGACAAGAGGCACAAAGGGACTTATTCTTATGGATTTTTAGACAAGTTAAGCTAAGGAAAAAGGAAAATAAGCAATCACATATACAAAGGCACACCCAATAAGCAAATGAGAACAAAAGTTTCAATTAAAAGCTACTGAATAAGCCAGAAATGGCTTATGAACTCACCAGGATTAACTTAAGAGTTAGTCCTGTTAGTTACACTTTTAATGCTGGCAGCTTAATAAAAACAAATAAGCAAAATGCAGGTTGAAATAAGCAAATAAAAAGACTTCAATAAACCTAATAAGCACTTATTAATGAAATTTATCTAAGAAAACAGACAAGAGAGCACTAGAAAGTAAATAAGCAAAAATGAGGAACTTAGCTAAACCAGAAGCAAAACAGGCACCTTTGGGCTTAAAACTAAGCACTAGGATGAACTTTTTGGGGTTCATGGTTTAGATGAGCTTAAAGAGCAGCTTAAGAGGTCCCTAAAAATGCAATTTGTTTGAACTTCTGAAAAACAATAAGCAAAGATAAAGGGCTTCCAATATGAGCTTTTGCACCAGGGGAGGTCTTTTCTTTTGAAAAGGACTTATTGCAGGCCTCAAAACAGATATCCAAATAAGCTTCAAATTTAAAAACCAGCTCAAACTGATTTAGATTGGTTCCTAATGAGCTTGTGCAAAAGGTTTCAGACCTTAATAACAACAATAGCTTATCTAAATCTTGGCTTAAACATGGGACTATTCATCTGCTAGTCTATTTGACAGAAAATGTTAAACCAAAGCAACAAATGCAGGCACTCTTTACTCAACTCTAATGTTTAATTACACTTAAAATAAACTTGCAAACATGGACTTGAAACTATCTTAAAACATTTATCAAAAATAAGCAAGTCTAAGAGTCAAAAATTTAACAGGTTCAAACCATAGCTAAATTACACTTAACTTTTGAGATTTTAACAACAAAAACTTATTTAAACTAGTTATAAGACCTAAATTAAGCTAGGAAAATAGATTTAGGCAGCCCAACCCATGACCATTACCAAATTGACCCACTTTCAGGCTTATGCCAAACACCCCTTTAAAGGCTGAAAAGGGCCTTTTAGGGCTGATTTGGATGATTTAAGCTAAGGGTCTCAAAAACAGATACTTAAACATGAACAAGAGGCATAAATAAGCATATTCAAATAAGCAATAAGCACAAGTAAGCTGTAAATAAGCTAATGCAAGTAAATAAGCTAAAATGAAGGAAAAAGGACTTACAAGGCCCTTTGCTCCAAACAAGGGCAATTAAGCTCTTAAAAGCTTTATCTACAAGCTCCAGCTTATCAAAGATAAGCTGGTAGTGTCCATAAGCCCTTCCATAACTGGCTTATCTTCCAAAAAGCCGTGGTACTTTTTTGGTGGATTTTTTTGATTTTTCTTAACTAAATAGCTTTTTTTAGTTTACTTAATGAAAACAACTTATAAATAAGCTTAATTAAGAGCTTCTCAACTCATTTAAGCACTACTTAATAACTTAACAACTTGGAATTTAAAAACTTAGAATTTTACTCATAAACCTCAAATTCTTTATTAATGCTTTAAAAAGAGTACACTTCTGAAAATAAGCTGATAAAAGCTCAAATGACTGAATGAAAATTACAATTTAAACTAAGATTAAGCTAAGATATGTTAAGATGCCTTCAAGGCTTACAAAATGGACCTATTTATAGCCGAAATTCCTTTCTTGGCGTTGCAGCTTGTGCTTCTTTTGTGAGACACTTCAAAAGGGTGTGTTAGATGTGTGAGAGCAATGCCAAAGCTTATCATAGCCATCCATCTTCTTTTTGCTTGTTGTGGGTTTAAAATGGGCGTCGAATTTAGTTTGTGGGTAACAGAGGAAAGGTTTGGGTAAATGGCAGAATTAGTCCCCCAAGTTATATATATCCTTTGCAGAATTCGTCCTTGTGGGTGTATAGGTTTGAGTATTTGTCAACATCAGTCCCCCAATTTATATATAGTTATTACATGAGAGGTCCTTGTGGTGTTACTACTTTCAGGGGCTGGTAGATTTGCCCCCTAAAGTTGTATTTTAGGGTAATTGCATTTTCAACCCTTGTCTTTTTATCTTGTAATATAACTTTAGGATTTGACAATTTCAATCCCTCAAGTTATATTTTTTTGATTCAGCTTCTCGGAGTTGTCTTGAATTTGTCAAGGTTGACTTTGACTGTTTGACTTTTATGTTGACTTTTTGACTTGGTTGACTTTTTTTTGCTTCGATTTGGCTTTGTCTTTTCACACCTTTCTATTTCGTGCTCAGTTTTGTCGTTTTTGGCTTTGTTTTTCGTCCTTTTGTGTGATATCTATTTCTTACACAATACAAATGCAAAACAAACATATATTTGCCAGTTTTTGTTTGTTTTTGGTAATTTAAGTCCGTTTTTAATAGAAAAAAGGTTTGTGTAATTAGGCACATACCATTTTTGCTGGCAGCATTAACAATGAAGATTCTGATAGCTTCAAGTCTGGCAACCGGGGCGAAGGATTCCTCAAAATTGATACCCTCCTCTTGACGATATCCTTTAGCTACTAATTGTGCCTTGTTTTTCAACACATCACCATACTCGTCAAGTTTCACCTTGTATATCTACTTGAGAGCAATAATCATGGCACAGTCCGGAGGTGGTACTAATTCCCATACTTACAGTCGATCAAATTCATAGATTTCATCTTGCATGGCCTCAAACCAACAATCTTCAGTGACAGCAGATTTGAAGTTTTTCGGTTCGACTTTCGACAGTACAGAATTATAGAAGCACCACAAGGCATCGGTAGCAAGCTGTTTACGGGTGGATACAGGTCAAGAAGGGTTCCCAATAATATTATCAATCGGATGGGAATCGGTCTATTTTCAGAGATGTTCATGAGGTTGAGTGGATTAGGTGGATTCAGCTATTGTAAAGTCCCCGGATGATGATGATTCAGAGCTCGGGTCTGGAGCAAAAGTGTTAACGAAAGGTTCGTTATCAGCTGGAGCAAAAGGATTTACTTCAAAAGAATTCTCAGCTGCAACACCATGGTGTACAGAAGAAGATTGATGATCCAAAGATGATGGTGAATGACTGCCCGAGGGTGCATCTTGATCAACAGAGATGGATACTGATGGATCAATTAGATTGACCGGAACTTGAGTTGCAGGAGTAGGAGGTACCAGTCGATCAACAGTGTGTGGCTCAAAATAGTCATCAAACATCGGCTGGAACAAAATCTCTAATTCTTTGTTGGTAGGAGGTACATAAGGTGCTACAGGAGGAGGATTGGGTACGAGCCCTGAACTGATAGGTCCAACTGTCAAAAGGTTAGGTGCGGCTCCTGGACTAGAGTGTACAGGAGCCGTTTGCCCAGTCGGCTCATTGAATGTAACGTGAATGGTTTTCTTGATTTGGCGGGTTCGTTTGTTGTAGATTCGGTAACCCTTCCTGTTTGGTACGTAACCAACAAAGAACCCAATGTCTGCTTTAGCTTTCAATTTGCCAAGATCTTCACTATCGTTTATTGGGTAGCAAAGAGCTCTAAAGATACGAAGAAAAGAAAGATCCGGTTTCTTGTCATGCACAAGTTCATATGGGGTTTTGTTATGACAAGTATGTATTAAGGACCGGTTTTGGGTGTAACAGGCAGTAGCAATAGCTTCTGCCCAAAGAAACAGCGGAGCCTTAGAGAAGATCAGCATAGTCCGAGCAGCTTCCACAAGAGTGCGGTTCTGTCATTCGACAACGCTGTTCTGCTAAGGAGTTCTCAGAATAGTTTTCTCGTGAGTGATGCCGATACTTTCATAGTAAGCAGTTAAATATTTATTGACAAATTCTATGCCATCATCAGTTCGCACGTTCCTGACAGTCTTGTTGAGACCCACTTGAAGTTGTTTTAACAGTTTGACGACAAACTCTGGAGTCTCGTCCTTTGATCTTAAAAACTTCACCCATGTAAACCTTGAATAGTCATCGACGATTACTAGAATGTATTTCTTCCCATTAATACTCTGAATTCTTAGTGGTCCGCATAAATCTATGTGAAGGGTGTGTAGAACTTCCATAATGGTGTTAATTGTTTTAGGTTGGTGGGTAGCTTTCCTGCTCTTTCCAAGTTGGCATGCGGAACACAAATGATCTTTTTCAAACTTCAACCTAGGTAAACCTCTAACAAGATCTTTACGAGCAAGATCATTGATGGTACCGAAGTTTAAGTGATTCAAACGGCGATGCCACAACCAGGATTTGTTCTTTGAGGCTTTAGACAGTAAGCAAATGGGAGAGGACCTCATCATGTCTTCAACAGATATGGTGTATAAGTTCGTGCCACGACTGCCTTTAATAAGGTCCACACCATCTAAATCTCTAACGAAACATGTGTGTTTTCTGAAGGCAACTTCAAGATCGGAATCGCAAAATTGACCGACAGAGAAAAGGTTGTGACCAAGTCCTTCCACATAGTATACCCAGGAGATCACACTGTCACAAATTACATAATCTTCATAACCCATAATTGCACCAAAATGATCGTTTCCGAATCTAATAGTCCCGATAAACTTTTTCACGAAATTCCTGAGCCGTGAGCGATCTCCAGTCATATGTTTTGAGCAGCCTGTGTCCAAATACGAAAGGACGATCTGTACGACCTACATTTGAACAAAGACAAAAATGGAAAGTTTGATAAATTGGATCCCCAATTGAAGTTGGAGTCCTGTTGGTTAGTGCAAACACGATTATAAGCCACAAGAGTATTATTTGCTTGTGGATCAGCTAGCATGGTACTACTATTAAGAGCAGTAGACCTAACTAAAGGGCACTGTCCTCCTAACGGGATTAGTCTACCAGTGTGTTTTCATTGTTTTACATGCATTACTTTAGGTTTAGTAATCCTAATTAAAGGGCATTGTTCACCTAAAGGGAGTATTCTACCCGTGGGCTTCCAATGATATCCCACTGTGGTAAATACTTTGCCTGTGGGTTTCTATGTATGTTTAACCTGTTTGACTCTCCAAAATTTTCTAACTGGGGGTGTTTTGGAAGACTTCAAGAAATGTTCAACACATTTATCATGATTAAAGGAAATAATGCATTCATGACATGTCTTGCAAAGTGAATTAGAATTCGTATTAAATACAGTACGCCTAACGCTAGTACTCGAATCAACACGATTCTGTTTGCTAAGTTTAGACTTATTTTTCCTAGGGTGGTCTTCTACTTTCTTCTTGGGCACACTGTTAGCTGGCGAGGTCTTATCATGCGTTGTGTTGCTCTTAGGCTGTGACCTTCTAGCTATAGTGGCAGTGCTTACTCCTGTAGAAGGAATAATAGGAACATTAGTCTGTTAAGCTGATTGTTGCTTGACATGTTTTGGTGTGTTGTTGCCTGAAGTTTCCAATGGGTCAGCAAAGGTTACGTGCTTTTTCCTGGTAAAAGGTGTAGTAGCGATAAATTTATCATGTTTGTTATCATAAAAGGTGTAGTAGCGATAAATTTATCATGTTTGTTATCCGCTTTAGGACATGAGGCATTCACATATTCTAATAATTCCTGAGAGTGTTTAGTGTAAATGCAGGCATACTCCAGACTGTTATCAGAAGGCCGGTTACTTCTAGCCTTTTCGACTGTCTCAGGAAGTGTATCTAAAGTATCCTTAAGGCGGTGGAGATAACCGTTATGAACACTCCTATTGTTTCTCAAAGGTTAAGGAAGAGGGTCGACATTAATCGCATGATTTTCAAAAACAGAAACCTTTGGTGTTGCAACATTGCTAGTGACGCATGGCAGCTTCCCCTTGAGTTGAGTCCTTAGATTCTCAATCTCGGTTTATAAAGAAGTTGTCTTTTCAATGGTTTTAACACGCGTTATTTTAATGGAGTTAAATAACTCTTGATAATGCTGTTTAACCTTTTCATTTTCAGCTTTAAAATTTTCTAGTCGTTCTTGCAAAGTTGTGATAGTTTCTTTTAATTATAAGTTTTGAGAATCTAGAGACTTATAATCAAGGTGGCGCATCTCATCACTTTTGTTAGCTTTCAACTGGGAAATTTGAGCTTTCAACTTACGGATAGTGTTTTTGTGACCTTGAATCTGATCATCCCGTTTACCGAGTTCAAAAAATGCATCAAATTCAGGAACATCCTTAGATGACTTGGATTTGAAGTTTTTGATTTTTTTTTAAGATTTTGATACTTTAATTGTAAATTAAGGTGAGCAATCTCTAATTTTGAAAAATCCTTGACCATGGTATTATGATCATCATTTGGAATTTTTTCAAGTAATTTGGAATTCTCAGCTTCAAGATCAACAACACGATTTATTGCAACATTATAAGCAGCAGATAATTCATGAAATCGAGATGCATTCATAACAGAATCAGTAGTAGTATAAAATACATCCTGGGCAATACAATTAGCAATCAAAGTCTCATTGGTAATGAGAAGGTTTTTCCGTTCAATCTTACCACTCTTTAAGGCAATCACTTTCTGGTCCACCTCAGCCTCTAAATTTTCAAAAACCACTTTCATTGCCCTAACTTCTTTAACAAGTGATTTTTGAACTTTAGCAAAATGTTCTTTAAGTAGATTGAAAAATGGAATGACTTCGGTTAAATAGCACTGTTTGGTTTGTTCAAACCCCCTTTCCCCTTTAGTTATTCCCGTTAGTGTAATCCGTTTCTTACACGTTTTCTCAAAGTCCTAAAAAAGTTGAGTAATTACATACAGACCAATATTTACTTGACTTGTAGTAGGAAGCGTTCGGGGGACTAGATGGACAGGAGTATTGGGTGGATACACTATCACAGGTGGGAGAGCAGGGGTGGGGCATTTGTTTTTAGATCTTCTGCTCTTTGCTTACGGAGGTCTTTGGACCAAAATACTTGTTTAGGGGTTAGTTGGGTCTGTGGTGTGAAAGTGGCAAGAAAATTTTCTTTAGAGTAATTAGGAGGTATAATTTTAATTTTATTTCTACACACACATGGTCATTCATTTTATCATTCATTTCCTGCCTATAAATATCAATCTCGGCTATCTCTAGGTCTTCCTCAGATTATGTAACACTTATAGGGACATGGTGCGTCTTAAGAATTTCATCACCATCATAAAGTGTCGGTTGAACCATTTTGGCCTTTTTGAGGTAAAAAGGGTTCTGGGCACCTATGGCCGTTACAGCATCTTGGTCACACAATTTTTAGGTTTTAGCATCATGTGAACAGTTTGAATGGAATGATCTTGTGAGTATAACTTATTCTCAAGTTTATCGTTTAATTTTTTTAGATTTGAAAAATCAGTTAGGAATTTGGTTTCTTTCTGTTTAAACACATGTTTTAAAGCAGTTACAGTTTCCTCAATTATCTTGTTGCTCTTAATAGTCAAATTAAGTTGTAACTTAACAGAATGAAGTTCCTTCTTAAGATTTTCTTCCTTTTTATTATGATCTTGAATAAGTAAACTCATTTGTTCATCCATTTTCTGTTCATGAAGTTTCAGATCAAACTTAGCACGTTGTTCATACATAGCAACTTGTTGCTTATAGATATTAAGTTCAGTGACTAAAGGGTCATGAGGAATGTACGCATTATTATCATGCAACACATATGCATCATTCAGAACAAAAGATGCACAACTTGGTTCAACCCAAACATATTGATTGTTATATATGTTCGTTCACATGGAATACATTACTATTACCCCATTAATTCGGCATCCATTTGATCATTGACATGTTATGTTGTACTTCGTTATGATTCTCATGTTCGTCCTGATTATCATCACAATGATCAATAGTATTTTCCAGATCATGTACCTCAGATAAAATAGATGTATTTGATGGATCGGCTTGTAGATTAGCTGGCCCAGTTGAGGACAAATTGGCCATGAATATTGACTGAGCAGTAGGTTCATCATCAATATCTATGTCAAAAGCATCACATTCATCTGCCTGGAAAATGTTGTCATCATTCTGTGCTAAGTCTTTGACTGGTTGATCATCTACATCTGCATCAAAAGTGTTAGTTTGTTCACCAGCCAAAAAGAGCAGCTCTTCCTCATCTAGTACTGCACCATTCTCTTGAGCTTGCATCAACAACATCTTGTCCTTAAAGAAATCAGAATTCTGTGGACGCTTCGGCTGAGTACAGTTCCGTACGATATGTCCAAGCCCATTATAGTTATAACACTTGATCGGTTTTCCTTGACCCGCATTGGCATTCCCAACTCTATTCTGTGCTCCCCCATTTCCCGCTACACCAGCTCCCCTAGCAAAGTTTCTCTGAGTCTGATTTTGTCGCCTTTGAACATTCTAAACCACGATCCCACCATCCTGAACTGTTGCTTGATTGCGGGTGTTAGAAGAGGTTCAAAGTTGGTTGTTTGTCTGAGGGAGATTTACTCTTAATGATTGTGCAAGAAGTGCAACTTGTTTGGTGAGCGTGTCAAGTATTTCATCAGTTTGGGTATATCCAGAGTCAAGGTGGGAATTTTCAACAAATTGGGGAAACTAAAGAGATTGGACATGTGGTGACTGAAGAGGTGTTGATGATGGGGGATATTGATAAGACTAAACATGTGACGATTGTGCATAGGGTTAAACGCTTGAGACAAAAGCAAGTTGATCATTGGTAGTTGGAGTGATTTTTTCAATAATTAGCCAATCTTGTACGACATGCTTCTCATGTTGTTTCAAGTATGCGTACAGCTATTCATGTTATCTCTTTCAGATCCATCCCTTCTCCTATAGACTAATTTTTTTTTTTTATTTAAATAAAACGGATGTCACAAACCTATCCCATTCAGGTGACATGTTGTTCACAAACTTAGAGTTTAGCTGAATGTTGGGCATTGTCATTCTGATATTCCTTATGTCATTGACAAGCTTGTGGAACCGGACATAATATTCATTGATGTTTTCTCCAGAAAGCATCTTGAAACGTTCAAATTCATCATACAACTGAGATTCTCTGTCTTCTTTGGTGAGCTTAGATCCCGCAAGAAGCATTTTGACATTGTCCCAAATAGCTTTTGCTTCAATGTTGTAATTGATGATCTTGTATATGTCTTTGGGTAATCCTTGAAACACAATGTTGGTTGCACGGACATCAGCATCGAATAGTTTCTTGTCATTGTCATTAAGATCATCATAAGTGCGAGGCCTTTCTGGTCCAAGAAGAACACTACCTTCAGGTGTGGTTCCAAGTGTGTCCCTGGTGGTTCCAAGCTTAAATGGACCATGATCAATTGATTGAAGAATGTAAATTCCATTTTCCTTTCCCCTATAATACAGCCGGATTCTTTGTGACCATGAGTCGTAATCAGTCCTATCGAGCATAGGAGGGCAGTTATCAGAACCGGCCGCTTGAATATCATCAGAATTACTAGACATGATTGATTACTTATATTATGATAAACTTTGGATCAGTACAATGATTAGTGACTGTATGTTAAAAGTGGTGATTGAGTGTTTAAAGTGGTGAAATGTTGTTCAAGTTTGTAAAGATTACAGGTTGAAATTTGTCTAAAAGTCCAAATATCTAAAAGCTCACAACTCGCTGCCCTGTAACTCGCTAGAAGAGACTTGACAACTCGCTAGCAAGAAACAAAATGGACAGAGTTCCTGTTCACAAGTCGCTAGAAAAGTGTCTTCAAATAACCTGTAACTTGTTGGACGTAACTCGCTGGAAGAGACTTGACAATTCGCTAGCAAGAAACCAAATGGATAGAGTTCCTATTCACAAGTCGCTAGAAATTTGTCTTCAAATTACATGTAACTCGCTAGATCCAACTCGCTACCTGCAAGAAAAGTTAACTCGCTGACCTAAATCGCTACCTGCACAAGAAGACAAGTCGCTGACACAGTACTATCTGACACCCAGTGTACTATTCTGACAACTCGCCAGTACAATACCCAAACTCGCTACGAAGATCTTCAAACAGTGACTTAACTCGCTGGGAAGCAAAACTTGTATTTTCACCAAAAAGGCCTAAAAATCACCCTTTTGAACGTTTTTGCTTGGTTTCTTTTGCACAACTCAGTACTAGAAGGCTATAGCAACTATAAAAACATAACTTTAACCTCACAAACGTCAAGATCAAAGAAAACTAAGAACAAGACTATAAACCTTCAAAAACTAAACTTTTAGTATAAACCAACTAAGAAAACGCACATACAATCTAGCTAATCATCCCATGGGCTCTGATACCAATTGTAGGATATTGGATATCATAACACAAGGGAAAGAATAGGGGTTGGCCGATTATAGAGAGAGAGAGGAGAGGATTTTAAGTGAGAGAAAAACCTTATGTGTGTAATTGATAAAATAAACAACCAACCTTTTTCCATGGCTGGAAAGAAGCTTATATATAATGAGTTACATGCCCTAGAAAATTGGCTATGGAGTGGGCTTATATGTGGGTAAAGAACCGGCCCAAAACCATAAGCCATATGCTTACATTACATCTTCGAGCTATGTTATTCTAGACAATACACTGGGTGACCGAGTCTTTTTCACGAACCTAACACTTTCTAAACCGACTTTGGACACCCCTTTAGGCCCTGGAACCGCCATAATATGTTAGTATAAATAGAGGACACATCTACACCATTTTATACACACTCTAAATCATAAACCCTACCTATCTAAATCTACCCCTTCATCCAAATCTAAATTTCCTCCACCATATCTAACCCAAAAGACCAGAAACCTCTCCCAAATTCGTGAAAACTGTTCAAGGGCTGAAGAAGATGCTTTGATATGATTTTACGGGTTGTTTAGAAGTGTATAGTCGATTGGAGGCTTGAAGGTTGCTTTAATCCTTCCTTTTTTACTTATTGTAATCTTGCTTTGGGTAACTTTCTTTTATATTTCATAATGTTTATGTCTCATATTCATGTTGGATCCTGGTATTTGATTAATAAAATTATAGAGTAGTTTTATATTACTTGTTTGGAACCATGTAGATTATTGATATGGATTGTTTGGACTCTTAGTATGTTTGAATATTGATTTGCTTAGGAGTTTGCTTTGATCAATACTTGTCTAATTATCTTGTTGATGAATCATGATTTGATCTATAGGTCGAAAGGATTTTATTTTATGATTTGTTTCAATATATTAGTGCACGAATATGTTGATATTTCATACTTGATACATATGAATAAACAAGCTAAAAAGACTAGTAACGATTAATTCAAGAGTATAGGTCGAAAGGACTCTTATGAACAAATGAGTTAAATCTTATTTCTCACAAAAGGTGCGTAACTACTTGGTTTTATACTAACGTTCATAGGTCGAATGGGTGCATTGTTATACACCATTTGTATGCAATTCCATGACATGACTATTTGATTGGAATTGTGCTCTTTAGATTTTGTGTACCTTACTATTTGTTTAACCAATATTCCGAATAATCCATTGATATATTCACTAGTTCCAAACAAGTTGTTCTAATTACTTGATTGCTTTCTTGTTAAATTCGCATCATTATCATTTCCATATTAGTTGTTGCTTATATGGTATTTTGGGACGTGACAACCATTTTACCACTTTCGTGCTTATTGATACTTAGATTCTACACAATTGAAAACACCCAAATCCTAGTGAACGACCTCGGCTTACCGTAAAAAGCTAGCTACAAACGAAAGGGTCATACTATCCCGTGTGTTCTTAGCTTATTTGGTAATTCGTGTTATAAATTTAAAACTAGTAGTCGCGAGACACATCAAGTTTTTGGCGCCGTTGCCGGGGATTTGCGTTTGTACTCGTTTGTTTGTTTGTTTGTCGAATTGATTGCTTATTTTCTCATGATGTTTACTTGAATGCTCTCTTGCTTTGTGTTTCAAAATCTCTCATTTCTCATCTTTTTCTAAATGATCTTGGCATCAAAATCAAGTTTTTGATGTTGGGATTCCGTTTCATGTTTGCTAAAAATGCTCGTTTCAATGATTGCTCTCTAAGTGTGCTCGAAATTGTTTGCACAAGAAAAACCACCAAACTTGACCACATGAATTTTGTTTGTCTTTATTTTCGTGTTTCGTGTTTAATTGTGTTCGTTACGTTCATAACATTGTTAGTTTTGTGTTCTTTTCAATACAAATGGGTAGCGAAAATGTATGTATTAAAAATTCATGCTTTTAGAAAAATCTTTCAGAAGGTTGCTTGCCGGGCGGCACACCTGCCTGCCAGGGCGGCACCACCTGATACAAAAAATAAAGGAGCACCCTGCCGGGCGGCTCGGGCAGTTCTGTTTAAAAAAAAATTACAGAAGTAGCCGTGCCGGGCGGCTGAGTGGGTTCTGAGTAATTTTTTTATGATTTAAGTGCTTGATTAATTATTTGCAAATGTGTTTTTATGAATGTTTAAGGATGTTTTAATTGTTAGGAATGTCGTATGTGTTTTAATTTGTTTAGTTTAAATTTCATACTGGTATTGCTAGTTATCATATGCTTGTTTTGTGATGTGTTTGCCATGTGTTAGATTAAATCATTAAATATTTCATGTTCTTAATTAGGATGTGTTAAAATGTGTTAGTTTATGCTTATTTCAATTTTAGTCTTATTCAGTTTTTAATAAAAGTTTAGATTAAAGTTTTAAATAAGTTTTGTCAATTGAATTAATTTAGTCCTTTTATAAAAATAAGTAATAGAGCTTCACCTTTAAAAAAAGCATTAAAAAATGTTTTTATGTTTGTTCGTTTAGAGTAGTCTTATGTTTGTGATTGTTTAGAATATTTTTTTATCATATTTGTGATGTTTAGATATGTTTCATGTTTGTTCGTATTTGTTTAAAGTTTGTTTCGTGTTATTTGTGCTAGCGTGCGTTTTGTGCTTGTTTAATTCATGTGGTCCAGGAATGAACTTTGTGGGTGTGTTCGCTGGAAACCCTCACGAGACTACAACTCGTCCACTCGGGCCACCAAGGGGTTTAAAGGCTTGTTGCATACGCTAAATGCAATCGTGTTGCCTACGAAAGTGTGCTTTCTAAATTTTCGTGTTTTGTAGTTTAGTTTAATTTTGTAGATTCAATAAAGCTCATGGAGGGTGGATTGGCTGTGACTTTGGAGCGTATACGGATGCTTGAAAAAAAAATAAAAAAAATCGATTGATCTTTGAAGCTTATGCTAGCTTTTGCGTAGCATTTATCATATGGAGTTCGATCGCGATTACTTTGCGCGGGGAGTTTCGTTTCTCTTGAACTACTTATTTATTTTTCCCATTTCATACTTTAAAGTTTATTTTTCACACTGACGGCAATGCTAAACTTAAGTGTGGGGGAGGTAAACAGGGAAAACGAGACTGATTTTTGAATTTTTCATATTTTTGGGCCAATTTAAAATTTATGTAGACTTGTTTGCCCTTATAGTTGTTTTCACGTCATTAGGTTAATATATTAGAACTTGTGCTTGTAAATAATTACGAATACCGCAGTGAGATCACATTCGTGTGATGATAAGTGTATATGCGTGATAAAGAGGCAACCTTAGGAATAAAACCAAACGGCCTTCCGTTTACATCTAATGATTTTAGCTGGCCACGTCGGTTAGTTAACTTTACATATGGACCCATTTGTTAGCACTCACTTTTAGTGCTAGATACCTTTAGAACACATGTTGAGCCATCCCGTTCGATTGATAAAATCTAGAAAAAGAAAAAAATATTACACCTTAAACCTTAGCCTAACCCTTTGTCAAAGTCTAAATGGTGGGTTGCTAGTTTCTTGGTATGTTGGATAGTTTTTGATGATTAGTAGTTATGCCACACTTTGCCATTTGTGTGTGCAATTCCGACAAAGATGGAGATGCGTAACTTCATTGATGTATTTTTGTGGTGTATGTTTATGCGAAGTGTGGGGGAATTTGATGTATGTGAAATGAAAATGAAAAAAAAGTAAGAAAAATGTGATGACAAAAATAGCCAATGTGCTATATGTTTATGAAGATGAAGGAAGATGAAGTGATTGAGATATCGATTAGCCAATATGCTAAGACGTGATATACTTATGTGGTGATCGATATGCGAAGGAGGAATAAATTAGTAACTATAATCATTTTTGGGTTTGCGGTTTGATTGGTGACTAGCAACATTGGGACTTAAACTTTTGGCTCACGTATTATGATCTAGTTAACCCTTACTCATAAAATATCTCATGCCTTATCCATACCCCTTACTAACCCAAAGCCTAATATTATAAACCAATAATAGTCCTCTTTTGATGTGAACACTTGGTGCTTACGCCCATCGGTTTTTGTTTTGTTTTTATCTTTATTTTTTTTAATTTGCTTGAGGACAAGCAAACTCTTAAGTGTGGGGGAGTGTTTGCGCCTTTTGCGCTCATTTATAAAAACAAAAAAAACAAAAAAATGTCAATACTTTCAAAAAAAATTAAATAAATATATATATTTTCTATTTAGGTATTTTCTTTTTAGATTTTTTTTCTTATATTTGCTTGAGGGCAAGCAAATTTTCTTTTACCTGCTCGAGGGCGAGCAGAACTTAAGTGTGGGGGAATTTGATAACGCTTAAATTGAGTATAATCTTAGTAGCGTTATCCGTACTTTGTATATGTTATTTGGCTATTTTATATGCTTTTGTTACTTAATTGTACCAAAGTGTGTTTGCAAGTCTATTTGTAGCCAAGTATAAGAGAAGCAAGAAAAAGGCGAAGAAAAGAAGTAAAAATGAAGTTTAGTACAAGTACGAAGAATCCCGCATCAAGAACAAGCTCGGGAAGCATTTTGAGAGCAAAAGAGTGAACCATACAAGCTTCCAAGGCCCAAGATAGAGTTTAAATGAAGTTTTATTGATGTATAATGACCAACGACCAAGCACGACTCAAACGGGAAGCTAATACGCAAAATCAAGAAATATATATTTTTGGTCGTGTGGCTACCCGCGCGGCAGGAGATCTAGCCGCCCGGCAGGAGGTATTGTCACCCAGCAGAGGGTCGTGCCCCCGGTTCTTGGTGCCCACGTTTTTCTACTTCATTCTTGAAGACTCGTGACAAATCAAGAAGGATCTAGACCCTCTAAACCGACTTTGGCACCCCTTTAGGCCCTGGAACTGCCATAATGTGTTAGTATAAACATCTACACCATTTTATACACACTCCAAATCATAAACCATACCTTTCTAAACCTACCCCTTTATCTAAATCCAAATTTCCTCCACCATATCTAACCTAAAAGACCATAAACCTCTCCCAAATTCGTGAAGATTGTTCAAGGGCTGAAGAAGATGCTTTGATATGATTTTCTGGGTTGTTTAGAGGCGTATAGTCGATTGGAGGCTTGAAGGTTGCTTTAATCCTTCCTCTTTACTTATTGTAATCTTGCTTTGGGTAACTTTCTTTTATATTTTAGAATGTTTATGTCTCATATTCATGTTGGATCCTGGTATTTGATTAATATGATTATGGAGTAGTTTTATATTACTTGTTTGGAACCATGTGAATTATTGATATGGATTGTTTAGACTCTTAGTATGTTTGAATATTGATTTGCTTAGGAGTTTGCTTTGATCAATACTTGTCTAATTATCTTGTTGATGAATCATGATTTGATCTATAGGTCGAAAGGATTTCATCTTATGATTTGTTTCAATATATTAGTGCACAAATATGTTGATATTTCATACTTGACACATATGAATAAACAAGCTAAAAAGACTAGTAACGATTGATTCAAGAGTATAGTCAAAGGACACTTATGAAAAAAATGATTATTAAATCCTTGATTTTCACACAAGGTGCGAAACTACAAAAGGATTTTACTACGAATGTTCAAAGGTCAAAGGTGCGTTGTTTAAACATTTGTATGCAATTCTGACATACCATTTTGGATTGGAATTATGTTCCTTAGATTTTGTGTACCTTGCTATTTGTTTAACTAACATTCGAACAATCTATTGATATATTCACTAGTTCCAAACAAGTTGTTCTAATTATTTGATTGCATTCTTTCTTGATTCGCATCATTATCATTTCCGTATTAATTGTTGCTTATATGGTATTTTGGGACGTACACCATTATACCACTTTCGTTCTTATAGATACTTAATTTCTACACAATTGAAAACACCAAAATCCTAGAGAACGACCTCTGATTACCGCAAAAAGCAGCTACAAATGAAAAAGTCATACGATTCCCGAGTGTATTCTTATCTTATTGGTTACTTTGTGTAATAAATATAAAACTAAGTAGTCACGAGACACATCAGTATCTAAGTAACACTTCCAAGAAGATCTAGAGTCCGGATTAGCTCTCCATATAGTAATTTAATATATCTAGAATCATAGTTACACAAATATTGTCCTCTAAGTCTGTGTCAAGGGACGCTTCGGTATTAACTAGTTATTGGATATTGCCAATGGTTTATTAGATGTGATGACAAGCAGTGACCTAGATAATTCAACAAAGTAACGTTCTGATTCCATTGATGAATAGTTGGACCAGTGGACAATATTGTAAAAAATTACCATTAAGTGGTAAGTGGTTAAGTCTCTATGGCTAGGTTTTAACAATATTACCATTCTTTTAATCCTAAGAATAATTATAAAAAGCAAATACAGGATCTTTATGCGGATGCATTAATATGACAGAATTAATTGTGTCTAGGTCTAGGATGATGTTAACGCTAAGTCTAAAGAATGATATGCCACCTCGATAGAAAATCATTGCCCTTAATAACAAACTAACTTCTAATCAGATTAATAATGGTTAATACAATTTTCTTATATTTGGCTCGACCGCTCTTTGTTTTTTGTATAATTAGCTGCGTGGGTTAAAGAGCCTTGAATTGATTATAGCACCCAACCAAACGTGCTAGGTCTCTCAGGCTAAAAACCCCTTTCCCCATAAAGTATATTAGGAATTAAGACTTACATTAGGTCCTTAGAATAGAATAGAATTAACATATATTAGATAACCAAGATATTAATTAAATTGATAGATTTTAACCTCGCTTCAAGGAAAAAGGGATAACAAGTCACTCAACTCTCCACTAGTCTAAGTGTTTTATTTTCGGGGTGATCGCTCAATTGCACATTCATAGCATGTATTCTATCATAAGCTTGTAAAGTACAAAAATCTGCACCAGTTAGAATTAGGGTCTAAATAATTCTCAAATGAAACAAGGGCAATATGGTTTAAAAGGGTGATAAAGGGGTTAAGATAGACATGGGATACACATTTAATGGTTGTTAATAAAAACAAAAAACAAATAGTCTAAGATAATTTAAGGTTGTCATGACTAGCTACTGTCCATCCATTGGTCCAAGAGTTTAAGTCCGAAAATCAGATCTTTAATAATGGGCTACTAGCTCCATTCTTCATGAGTATTAGGATGACTTGATGTAATAATGGGCTACTAGCTCCATTTTACTGAGATGTCTTGGTGCAATAATGGGCTACTAGCTCCATTTTTTTTATTTTGCACCATCTTTACATTTTTAGCACATGGGTGGCTTTTTGTTTCACCCTTTTTACTTTATTTTCTTCATAATATGCAAATATTACAGGAGTTTATATCTTTAATTATTGCCCCTGCAACATCCGATATTATACGTACATCCCCCTACTTGATATAAACAATGTCGAAAGTGGTGATACAGGGGGGGGGTCTTTATAGATCATAACTGATTGGTCTTCCACGAATGCATATAATTCTTGTTCCCATTTCCCTCGAACCATAGACTTAAGTAGTCAGAAATTTCAACACAAAGAAAATTAAGACTACAGGGCAGGCTAAGGTGAAATGGTGTAACGAAACATATAGAGTAGGGTGAAAACATAGATTGGTTTAACAAGGGTGATCTAGGGGTATCTTGCACTAATAATAAGTGAAACAAAAGGGTTTATCACAGGAGGTCGACAAGTCAATGTAACAAGTCGATAAACACACACATATAGGCTATTTGGGTAATTTCCTAAGTGTTGCCTTCTTGAACTATCTGTTCCTGCTAATCAATTAGGTCTCGAAATGATGTACATGCCAAGTTCTAAAGTCTACAATACTACCGGCACACTTAATATTTTGGTGGATTTTTGAGTAATATGATAGAAACGGAATATTAGGCATAAATCTCACCAAGTATAATAAAGGGTAGAGTGCATTCGGCAAAAATTAATTCTAGTTATTTAAGAAAGATTTGTCAAAATTTTTAAAATTGGCATAATTTTCAAAGAAATCTAGAAAATCGAAGGCAAAACATACGTCAAGTATTAATTCTACTCCCATCCCCCCACTTGATTTGTACAATGTCCCTATTGTACATTAAGGAAATTAAATAAAAAGAAAAGAGTAGAATTAAGACAAGAAACTCCCTGAGCTTTGCTTTGAAATTTGAAATTTGGCGAAAATCTTTAGATTATTTCCGTCTTCTCGCAAGCTCTTTATCCCCTGTGATCACAAAACAAACCAAAGCATAAAATCGTTCTACAAGAATTATGAAGTGTATAGGAAATACAAACCTAACTCACTTTCGTAGGAATCACGGTTGCATTTAGCATATGCAACAAGCCTTTTAAACCACTTGGTGACCCAAGTGGACGAGTTTAGTCTTGTGAGGGCTTCCAGAGAACATACCCACAAATTCCATTTACGTATACAAGTTTAGACGTGTTTAAAACTTAAATTTTTATGATTTCAGAAGGAGGTTACGGCGTAACCGTAGAATGGGTTACGTCGTAATCAAGTGGTAAAATTTTTAAGTTTTAAGGTGTTACGGCGTAACCAGTAAATGGTTTCCGTCGTAACTGCAGTGGTTACGACGTAAACTAAAGTTGTTAAACGGTAACTACTATAGATTCAGCAAAGTCGCCACATGATTATGAGTCGAGCCGGTCTTGATAATTACCTCTTAGCTTATAGATTCTACAAAACAAAGTAAGAAACATGCAAACCAACTAATGCAAAAAGGAAATTTCATTAAATAAAGGACGGGTTGTCTCCCGACAAGCACTTTTGTTTATTAACGAGTTTTTAAGTTAGACTCGTGCCCTTTCTATGTTACTTCATGAACATACTTACTGCCCTTTAGCTCTTTCCTAATCATAGCTTTAAATCGTGCTCCATTCGTACGCCCTAATGGTAGGGCTTCGTCCTCACGATTAGTAATGTATATAAAACTACGTCCTCCTTTAAAATAATATTTTTTTACTTCAAAAGTTTTAACGTTAACATAGGGGGGATCGTAGTCGGTCTTATCGTCCTTAATTCGCCACCTTTCGTCTTCCTCGTATGCCTCGTCGTGCCATGCTTCATTGGTTTTCTTGTAGTTTTTTTGACATTTTTCCCATACATCATCTAGAACATACCCTTTCTTTCCTATTCTTAAAATGTACTCATTTGATAAATGTTCAATCTCATTATTGAACACCCTGTTATATTTGTTAAATCTCCTAGAATATGGGTCACCAATCTCCCTTACATATTCCTCCTCAACATCGTAACTATCAAGAATCCACTCATTGAAAATAAATTCACGATCAGATTCATGTAGGTTGTTGTGTCCAATCCTGATTTTCATCCATTCTTCAAATGAATAATTGCATGGACGTGGCCTTATAGGTCGCGGTTCATCATCTCCTTGTTCCTGATGTCCCTGTGGTGTTGGTATTGGATTGTTTAAGTTCATCGATGTAAGGGTCTGATGTTTACTAAACTCATAGTTTTAGGCTACCCATTCGTAATACATTTGTTCCTGTGTTGTATCATCGATATTCTGTTGTCCATAACGAACTTAAAGAAAGTTAGCAAATCCCATGTAACTCCCTTTCACGGTTCTTCTTTCATGATCGCGAAAACATATCCACCACCTAAGTGACCCCTGCTCGTTTACCCCGAAGACTTCATTATATCCAAAGCAAAATTTTGATTCAGGGTCACATGTCGGCCACATCCTACAATCTTCTCCACTTCCATCATCATAGGTTACATGAATGGGTTTGCATACATGCCATCTCTTAACTAATCCTCTTCTATCTGGTGAAAAACTAATTGGTACTGCTATTTCATCTTATGGGTTATGAGTGCCATGGGACCTAGTTCTTTGTTCAAATTCTAAGCATTCAGGGGATTCATAAGAGAATAGGTCAATTCCTATTTCAAGAGGATTAAAGGTTTCCTCCTCTTGTCCAATGTCTACTATGTAAATTTTCTCGATGCACTGGTGAGAATTTATGTTAAAATTAAATTTTTCACTGCCTATTTCGAATAAAATCTCTTTGTTGAACACATCGATTTGGGCACGAGTTGATTCGAGGAATGGTCTTCCTAAGATTATAACTTCTTCAGCCATTTCAATAACGAAATTACACGGAAATTCTAACTCCCTAAATTTTACCAAAATATTGATAGTTCCTAAGGGCTCATTAGTTCCTGTCGTATTTTCTAAGGTGCGTGTATCTCTGAGTTTATCTAACCCTAGATGTTCATAAACTCTTTGTGGCATGATATTATCCTTAGCATCTAATGTGGTAGTAGGATAAAGATTATGGTTATTAATGTTGAAAGGAAGAAGAAAACTTCCTGGGCTTAGTTCCTTGGGTAACCGACAGGGTGCAATATTTGGAGTGTTGTCATCTGCTTTCTCTACTTCGTTACTAGCGATGGACGATACTTCATCACTGGTTGTCGAGGTTTCAAATTTCCTTTTCATGATACCATCTTTCATTTCCTGTCTAATGGACTTAATGATACTAATTAAGGCATCCTTCATGTTCTCCACTCCCTACATACTCATGTATTTTGTTATCTCAGCGTTCAACCATTCGTTAACGTCATCCTTTTCTTCAAAGTGCTGATTGTTCTGAGTGTACCCATGGTTACTTTCTTCTTGCTCACTCATGACTATTTCATCGTCGGTCATGTATTCAACCTCTTCCTCCATATCTTCTGAATCACAATCGGACTCGGCGCTTGGTTGGTTAGGACCAAAGTAGTGAGCAAATTCCGGTATTGGGTCATGGGTTGGTGTTCTTTTGCCGAGATAGGCAAGAAAATATGATTTAGTATCGCTGATGTGGTTCTTATTCACCTTTTTCTCGTATTCTAAGTACTCGGCGATAGTCATATCATTAATCTTTTTAGGTGTCTGACTCTCTTGCGTTAGCCTAAGATACTGTTTAATGGTGAGATCTTCAATGTCAATCTCATCCATGATGTTTCCTAGAGAATAAATCAAAGTGAGAAAAGACATAATTACAAAAATTCAAATTACACTTATTTTTAGCACCTCGGCAACGACGTCAAAAACTTGATGCGTATTTTATTTTAAAATATATTTTTACAAAGTTTTAAATTTATAAAACTCGATCTACCTGACAACGCACTAACGGACAGATAACCTGGTCGTGGGTAGTATAGAATGATAAATCCGAGGTCGTCCTAAGAGCTAAGTTGTAATTAGTTTTAATTTGAAATGTCACGTTTATAAAATGGTTTTGTTTTTGTTTTTTTTTTTTTTGTTGTTTTTTTGTTTTTTTTTTTTTTTTTTTTTTTTTTTTGAGTTTTATGGGGTTTTTTTTTTTTTGTTTTGGTGTTTGTGGTTTTTTGAGTTGATTTGAAATAAACAACAATAAATAAATAACTGGAAATTAAAAGAGTTGGAGATATCAAAAGAGAAAACATGCTAACCTAGTTACTTCATGACTATTGTTATGAAAACGCTTTCCTGTGCAATGTTAAACTATGGTTTCATTAGTGGTTTCTAAGGTCGATATACTTGAATGTGCATATTTAGTCTATCCTATACTTCCTGCGATTCCGAATCAGTCCCAAATCATCCGGGAGGTAGGTTATCCAGGTTGCAGTGATTAATCCCAACTATTTCCAAAACATATCTAATAACCTATAAAGATTTTTTGTAACCCTCCTACAAGAGTTCCTGTGTTTTTATGTATATTAAGTGATAAGTGCGGTGACCGGTTAGTTCCTACACTAGAAAAGGAGTTAGTGATCCTCCCTAGTACCTATTGGATCCCATATTGACTAGATAATCTAATAATGGGGCAAGCTAGGTCCAAACCTCCCGTACTACCAAAACCTAGGGTTACACGATAGTCAAGGAATATCTAATGAAACCATAATTTAACAGGAAACAATCATAACAACAGTAATTACATAACTAGGCCAGCACTTTAAGTGCTTAGCCACTCATGGTAACGAAAACACAGCAAGAAATAGAAGAAATCATAGATTGAAAACTCATAATTCTTATAATATTTGTATTTAAACGATTAAATACAAAAAGTAAGTAAAATGTGATCTCCCTTGGACTCTAGGTGGAATTCTTCAAAGGTTGGAAGCCTTTATCGCCTCTCCAATTGGCTGTAGAGGAAGTGATGTCAGAATAGCTTGAATGAGGCCACTATTTAAAGGTATCAAACCTGTTACGGCGTAACTTAGAAATGTGTTACGCCGTAAGCATCATACATGACATTCCATATTTAAACAATTTGTTACGGCGTAACCAGATATGGTGTTACGCCGTAACCTTCAAATAATGTCCATAAGTACGTGATCTTCATTCCATATTTGTAGATCTTTATGGTTACGGCGTAACCGAATATGGTGTTACGCCGTAACTATAACTTTGACAACATTTCCTTTTAAATACATGGTTACGACGTAACTAGATATGGTGTTACGCAGTAACGTTACCCTTGATCTTCGTACTTGCTTAATATATGTTACGGTGTAACCATTTTTGGTGTTACGCCATAACATTCTTCAGAAAATTCAACTTTTATTCCTTTTTCCCTTGTTTCTTGTCATTTTCTTGCATTTCTCCTAAAAACTACAAAATAATAGAAAATATCTCATTTTCGAGTGTTAGCGAAACATTTGCAGGTAATATATGGGGTATTTTGCCATCAAAAAGTATTAAATATTTGATGTTATCAGGAATAAAATGAAACCCCGCTTAAAGAGACCAAATCGATAGAGGACTAGTGTGTTGAGTTGAGGAATGGAATTTTTCCTGTTATTGATTGTGATTGAGAATTTGAGTTGAATTTCAGGGGCAAAATTCCTTTAAGGGGGTTAGACTGTGATAACCGGTAACTTGTCCAGGGTTAAGTATTATAAAATATCATAATTTCCTATCGGAGTCTTTTGATTTTGTCGGTTTTGTTGCTAGAAAGCTAAAAAGTTGACTTCAGTTAACTTATTCTGCGTAAAACGGTTACGGTTTAACCGGGTGTTGAGAGAGTTTTGAGTCCCGTAAGTGAATCACTTTTGATTCATCTTTCCGCATGGGAGTGTTTATGTTGTCATTTTAATGCGTTCCAGGAATTTTTCCCATGTTTCGCGAGAATCGTCACGCAGCGCATACCGGCACGACAGTTAATTTGAAAACGGCTTTAAGAATCGTGGGTGAATTTAACGAACTTATTTGATAAGTAATTTTGTAATTTGAAGTAACGTTTGTCTAGAACGTAAATTGTGGAGGTGTGAGTTAAAAATTATAAGAAAACAGGCGTATTTGTAAGATTTGAGTTAAGTGCATATCGGTCGTAAAAGTGAAATTTGTGAACAAATTCTAAAGTGATAAGAGGTATTTTTAAAGTTGAGAAAACTTTTAAACTTGTGAGAAAAGTTTCGATTTGATTTGAAGTAACCTCGTATTTTGGTCTTGACACCTCCGTTAAATGTCCAAAATGAATCTTGAGAAGTTCAACATGGAAATAGGTCATGTAGATAACCTAGATTATTGGAAAAATGTTTTTAAGATCAATAAAAATACTATAAAACTTCGAGAAATATTTTAAAGTCAAAGTTTTTGAGTTTTAAGGGAACCGACACGAAAAGAAGCCATCCCGAGCCCTTAGGATGCTTTGGCCGGATGGAAGAGACAAAGGGAACACCAAGGCATTTTTTAGCACTTTTGGGTCCTTGCATGGTTCAAATGTTTTGTCTTAGCCTCAAACATGCATTCCATACACCATTTCAAAATTAAACAACAAAAATTATCTCTCTCTTTCTCTCCTATTTTTGGACGCAAGCCACAAGAACAAGAAACATAATTTTTGAAGATTTAACAAGAACACGGGGTTAAGAAACACTATCTGGTTGATAATTAGTAGTCTAGAGTTATAGAAAACTACGTTTGGGTAGTCGGTTTCGCATCCTTCTTGATTTTCAAAACCCTAATAGTTGTCTAAATTTTATTTAAGTTGTACTTTTGTACTTCTTATGGTATCTAAATGTTAGTTGTACAAGTTGATCGTTGTGAAAATCAAAACTTGAAAACAAAATGTAGGATTTAAAAGGGTGTTTGTTTGCGTCGAATACAAAAAGGAAAGAACAAGAAATGGTCACTTTTAAAATATGGTTGTGGTGGTAAATTTATTTTAAGTTAAGGGCTAATTTAGAGCTTGTTTTGAAAGTGGCTTAAAAATAAGCTTATGAAAAGCTTATTTGGTTTTGGGTTGTTTTGGTTTGGGATCGGCCAAACCGTAGGTTAAGGTTAAAGTATTGGGCTCGGCCCAATGCCATTCGGCCTATTTGGTTTAGCTTGTTTGAGCTTATAACTTATTTTGATTTCGGCTTATTCGAGTTCGGCTTATATATTATGCTTATGACTTATTTTGGTTTTTGCTTATGTTTGGGCTTATTGGTTCGGCTTATGTTTGGGCTTATTGGTTTGGCTTATGTATTGGGCTTATGACTTATTTTGGTTTTGGCTTATTTGGTTTGGCTTATATTGGATTCGGTTTATTTGGGTTTTAGCTTATATTGATTTCGGCTTATTTTTGGGCTTATGTGTTTCGGCTTAATTGATGATGGCTTATAGCTTATTTTGGCATTCGGCTTATATATTAGCTTATAGCTTAATTAAGTTTCGGCTTATTTGGGTTTGGCTTATTAGCCACAGCTTATTTGATTTGGTTTATTGTGTTTTGGCTTATGGCTTATTTTTGGTACGGCTTAATGGGCTTAAGGCCTATTGGCTTTGGTTTATATTTTAGACTTATATAAAGGTTGTGAACTTTGTTTAATTATCAAGCTAGATTTAAAACCTAAATGGACTTTAAAGCCCAATAACAAGTAAATGGACTTATAGACTCAAATTGAATTTAAAGGTAGCAAGTTGGACTTAATAAGAGTTAATTGACTAACATTGGACTTTTGGGCCCAATAGGGGAAATTTTAATCGTAGGAGTGCCAAACAGATGGATTAGTTAACAAATAGTTACGAAAGTGGAAAAATGATAAATATGACCGATTTTAGTAAAAATGAATGAACGTTTTAAAAATATGACTTTTTGGCATTTTGTCGAGATTTTGGAAAAATTGTGAAAAGTATAGAAATACAAGGAAAATCTTGGAAACCTTATCAAACAAGCGGGTCATGTTGAAACTTTGTGAAAAATGTCACACTTAGAAATTAATGTGGAATAATTATTTTGTGTCAATTCAACTAAAGGACAAAAGATGACTTTTGTAAACGTTAAGTGTTAAAAATTAAACGATTAAATGTGGGCATACTAAGACGATAAGATTTTATACTTACCCCATTTAGCCCGATAAAGAGACGAAAATAATAAAATATTATTATTTTATTATTTTTATATATTTAAATGTATGTACTTTAACATTGCGGAGATGCTTATCTGTTTATTTTGATCTTTGAACTCCTACTTATTTCTCGGCGGATTCTCTTGGATTCTTTGGTCAAATGTCTCGTTTTTAACGATTGGGAATGTTTTGAGTATTTTGTGTCGATGTCGCACTTAGCCCAAGTGCATTGGATTGTTTTACTTAAATACCACACAACCATAATATCAAAATGTTTGTAATGGGAATAAGAGATTTTGTAATGGGAATAAGAGTTTTGAAATAAGGATGAGGGTTTTTTTTAAAGAGAATGAGGATTTTGTGTGAGTAAAAGACGAACGCTTGTACAATAAGGCAATATTGTACAAAATATTAATAAGGTGAAATTAATGATAGGTCGTAGCCAGGTACCATTGTGCGTTGTAGAGATTATTTGGTACGTTGTGTAGAGATTGTTTGATTCGTTGTGTAAAGATTATCTGCGCGGTTATTATCATCTATTGAGGTTAGTTCTCGTAGCCCCACTTTTTAAATCTTTTCCGTTAGGGGAAAATGATACTCAAATGTGTTTTGAACTGTTTTCTGAACTGTGCGAAATGTTGTTTTGTTTTTGGGACAATTGATGTTATTATGACTGCTATGTGAATGATATGTGTTGGTATGATATTCTGTGTGGTTCTTCTCCCTAAATATAGCTCCAGCTGGTAGGCTTTAGTTGCGGTATGTTATTTGGGGTTGCGACCCTAAGAGCATTGGTACACGCTGGTGATAAGCCTAGCAGGGATGCTAGGTCTTGGTACATGATTAGCGGGGATGCTAAGTCATGGGTTTGTGATTGTTCTGCATATATTCACTGTCATACAACACAATTGTCTAACTGTTTAAGATATTGGCACAACGACTGGGTTTTATGTCAAACCTATGAGCTCACCAACATTATTGTTGACGTTTTCAAA
>BQNB010044048.1:0-12391 GCA_026074375.1 Tanacetum coccineum
AACAAATTGCATGATTGTTTTACAAGTTCCTTCTTATTGGAAAAGTGTTTGATACTATATAATTTGTTTTATACATGGAAAACCATAAATTCTCACTAAGCTTTTGGCTGACTTAAAACTCTTTTAAAATTTTGCAACCAGATGAGCTGCTTTAGGAATCAAAAGATTATTTGGGCCCGACTAAGAGTAGACGCTTCCGCTGATATAAGGTAAAATTAAAATAGATGGTATAACGATCTGAAAAGGCGGGTTGTTACATAAAGTCTAGTTTGGGGCTCTTTTGAAATCGAGCTCAAACCAAAGCGGCTTGAATAAGCATTTCAAAAACATTATATTCTGATTTGATTAAGAGATTTACAATCTAAGTCCAAAACTTTTTAAAAAATATATGATTTTGAATTCATTTTTATGAAACTTAAGTATAAAATTCTTAGTTTTCACAGTTTTGAATTAATTTATAAATTTAAATACCCGATAAACTTTACATTAATCGATACAAAACAACCGTTATTATTAGTGTGTTATTGTTATTACTAAAAAATTATTATTATCATTATCATTAGCAAATTAAATTACTCCATAGTATCTAAAAGTTTGTATACACATGAAATTGTAAATATTAAAATGATAACACATTTTATTGTGATATGTAAATGAATATACGATACTCATGTAAAATATTGTTAGTAATTTACTTTTTAAATATCTCACCGTTGTTTAGAAGATGTTTATAAAAACAAACTCTAAACGGGATGATGCAACGGCTCATGACAATTATTCAGTGTCATCCTCTTGAAAGTATAAGTAAGGTTACCCGGGCAATTGTTATTTTTATGACCCGCGACTTAAGAAGAAAAAGTTTATTAAATTTACGTTTGTTTTATTCTGTGCTTAATACATATTGTAAATCTTTGCTTTCCATGGCATATTATAAGAAATAGATATATTAGAAGACCAAGAGGTATGTTGTATACCTTCTGTCATGGTATCGGTTGCTTCCTTAAGTCCAGATACCGCGGATAATACTGCATGTATGCAACATCTTAAATACTAAAACGAGTATAAACTTCATTTTGGTCATATAAGAATAATATCGAAGGTAAAAATAATTACCAGAGATGGAAGGAGTGAGGATGCCATCACCAATGACCATGGAAGTCCCAAGCATGGCAGCAAATAAAAGCGCAATCTTGGCAAAGCCGCTACGCTCAAGATTTTTCTTGACCGTTGATGCTACCGTGTTACGTTTTCCAGGCAATTCAAGCTTAAAATTGGAGACCTCTCGATCCTCTGGTTGCTCACTGGGGATTAAACCCACCTTTGCATATCGACACAGTTTGGAATACAATGCAAAAGTACCCCCTGTGACCGAAAAGGAAAAAACACATGTGATTCTCAAATCCAGTAACCATATCTCGTGACTGGTTATGCAAACATTTTTGTTTCTAAGAATATAAACATTTATCAAACACCATTTTCTATATCCATTTTATAGTTTCAAAACGTATAAACATTAAAACATAAAACAAACGGTACTATTTAAATTGAATATGTTCAAGGGAATTGTATAACGTAGAAATTGAAAAGTCGAAGGCTCCTTTTATTTTATAATATTATCTAGATCTAGATTTTAGCGAAGTCAACTACTAAGATATCTAAAATGTTAGATCTAACCTCTTACAGTAATTCATTGCATCTTGGAGTATATAAATAATCATTTGTAGATTAAATATATGCCCTCAAGTCTACATATATCATATCATATTGTATCACATTAAATCATATATTAATACATATATATGAATCCATTTCTCATGAATGATTGATGCAGTCAAATATAATCCTTATGATTCGCGTATTCTGCTTGTATCGCGTTACCACAAAAGGTTTTTACCTGAATTGTGTCACTTTAAACCTCTCTTTTTTTTGTCACTAACAAATACAGTAATCAATATTATCACGTCTTCAAATTCAAATAAGTGGCTATTAAGGTATTGATTATGCTTTGTGTTCTAATACTAGCACCATCTGATTTTTTTTTAAGGTAAAAAAGTTTAGCAAGTCACTAAAAGTATGGTACTCAATTCGTGTTAAAACTAGTATAGTACTTAGAATGGGAAAAAGAAAAAAGTAGACAACTAATAGGGCTATATTTATCTAGAAATCGAGAGGAGAAAAGCATACCTTCGCCATTATCGTTAGCACGCAAGACGATCATAACATACTTGATCACGGGAATTAAAGTGATAGTGTAAAAGATAAGGGACAAGACGCCCAAAATATCGTCATTGTGTTTGATCCCGTCAGTAAAAGTACTCGAAAACACGTATAACGGTGATGTTCCAATGTCGCCATAAACCACCCCAATACTTTGGAAAGCTAGTCTAAGTATGACTCCCCAATCCTTTAAACAATATTACAGAAAATTGTTAGCGGCGAAATCTTAACAGTCACAACAGGTACAAAATCAAAAAGAAATATTATTAGTACATGCTAACCTTCGTTTCATGGTGACCATGGCCAGGAAACTTAGCTGACTCGATATCTAACGAGTCATGTCGTATTAAGCCGGGAAGTTGGATCTCGGGAAGTAGTTGATCGGGTGTTTGTCCAGAAAGGATTTCTTCTTCGATATAGACAGCGTTCGAGTGTCTTTTGCTGCCTACCGGGGTCGACATTTCGGAGTTCCGTTTGCTGCCGCCGGGTGTGGACATGGTGGCGTTAGGATTCCAATGAGAGGGAATGCTTGAATAGAAGTACGAAAAACATAAAGATTGGTAGTGTTTATATAGGGTGTAAGCTGTGTTGGTTTTGAGATGCAAGTGTCATAAAATAAGAATCAAAATGTTAATAAATACAAGTGTCATGTTTTACTAATTCTTTTTATTTCTTTCTAAACCTGTTTTTGAGATGCAAAAACTAAAATATATATGTTTTTGTGTACTTTTTACTACATTTTTTTGAGTATATAAACTATCAATTCTTGTACAAAAAGTTTTGTCATCTTGTCCTAGCAACATTAGTTTTGGTTATTATAATATAACCGCCGTTCCAAAAAAACTCGTTTTCGCCATTGGATTTACCGTTAAAAGAACTACACAAACGATACACAAAACCATATTTTGATTAATCAAAGAATACAATGAATAAATCAATATAACAGACAAAAGAATAACTATTTTATTAACCATAATCTTGTGGCTTCTAATCCAAAAGATATATAAAACTATTGTCTGTGGAGCTCTTAAATTTCTTACGTTTTATTAAAGTTGGTTTGGTAAAAAAAAACTTTAAAAAATAATAAATTACAATTACGTGCTCAACTTTTCAACGCACAACATTTTACCATCATTTACATCCATCCGATCATATTTCTTTCCAACCATGATCGTTTAAACTCCCATCTAATGTCAGAGTGTTAAACTATTTCTTTAAAAAATGTGGGATATAATAATGTAACCAAGGTTATAAATAACGTGAGGCGTGGCGTGGCGGCATAGCCAAGCGTGAGCCTTTGCGAGCCATGACGAGTCATGGCGTTTTGAAGGCGTGACTTAAAGCGGCATAATATATGAAAATAAAAATATATTTATATATTTATATATATCATATTACAAATATATTGAGTTTACAAAAAGTGTCATACATAACGAATAAAGTCAAGAAACTATCTTTGCATGTAATCTTTTTCATCTGAATTCAAAAAAAGTCTCCACGCATCACGTTTTATCGCGTCTTATCACGTTTTTTCACTCCTCATCTCACGTCAAGCCTTAAGCCCAAGCCTTGGCCTATTGCGTGGCGTGGAGGTCACGCCTCGCGCCTTTGCGATGCCATTGCGAGGTCATTGCGCGCCTTTTAGAACCATGAATGTAACCGGATACCTTGACTTTAGACACAGGGAATGTTTGGCGAGAGGCTTATTGGAGCTTTGGCCTTTAAAATAAGTCAGCTTATAAAATAAGTCTCGTTTGTTACCCAGGCTTATGAAATGGCATATAAGTCATAAGTCTCTATAAGCCTCAGCCTCATAAAGGGGCTAAAAACTTTATACCGGGGCTTTTGAACAATAAATTACTTATTTACCCACAAAAAATATCTAACATATACCAAAACCTCACTTAATTTGTTCTTGTTGAGAGTATGTGAGATTCGTGAGTTGCAACAAAAATGGCGATGAGGTTAGGCTGGTATTATAGTAGTTTTGGTTGATTGGTTTTGGCGTAAAAAGAATTTTGGATAGTTTGGAAAAATATGACGGTGTTATGGTCAAGTTTATGGTCAAGTCCATGGGTGATTTATAAAAATATAGTTGCTGGTCCGAGTTTTAAATAGGGGTAAACGGACGTTTAAAAATGTTTCGAAAGGTTTATTAAGTGTCGAAAGTCTTTGAAAATATTCGTGGAGCTTCTTAATATTAAAACGAAGGTTTAGGAATGTTCTAAAAATGATAAGTCGTTGCCGTTGGTCGTTTCTAAATATAGCAAGTTTTTATATATATATTTAGCGGGCTAAGAATTTTGGTTAAACGCTGGGGTTTCACTAGTTCGTTTTTGGAAATATGGAAACAATTAAATTGGGGGACGCTATTAACGTCTCGAAACTAAAAATTTTCCTAAAATGGAAACTTTCTATAAATAGTAACTTTTCGTAAGAACGTCGTAACATCTTTATAAACTTAATAAGTTCGTAAAAACACATTTTGTTGACTAAACTAAAGCACAAACATATATGGTTGTCAATTTTGTTCTTAAACGTTGTGTGCAACGTTCCGTTATTATCATTATTTATCGTTCTATGGCGCGTCCATTTATTAAGTCGCGGTTGGAGCCGTTCGGTTATACTTTATTCGCACCGTTTGTTTACGGTGGGTTGAGTCATGATTCATCCTCGTACTTCCTAAGTAAGTTGAATACTTACATTCATTAGCCTCGTCCGATGTTGATCGTCGAACCTTACAGATATCAGAAACCAGACTCTGCCTTTAAATATTTAAAACCCTTATATAGACATACCCACACGTCTACACTTTCTCCTTTGACGCTTCAACTATCAAGAGATTTTCTTTACAACGCGGTTATATCAATCCAAAAACTTGTAACGATATTTTTCTATAATACCTATTCTGATGGATTAAATGTCCTGGTCAAACCTAGCCAAAATTTTCGTATATTAAGAAGCGTCGAAACATCGAATTTTGCTGAATAGAGTTATCAACGTCATGTTTAAAACTGGTTTACTAAATTTTAAATCTTTTCTTGGTCACACAATCGGTTAACTAAAATCGAATCCCGAGACGGGATTCCTTTAAGGGGAGTGTACTGTCACAACCCGAAATTTTCAGAACTTTAAATAACTATTTTACCCTTTGACTTTTTGGTTCCGACTTGACTTTTTGACTTTTTGACCTTTTAAGGTCACCTAAAAGCGATTACTGCGTAGCCGGTAAATTTTTGAAACGTATTTAAATAATAAATCATAATTATTATTATTATTTCTCAATTACAAATTTATTTTTCAAACTTATTTGACTTGAAAACGAGAAGATATATGTTATTCCTAAGTTGACTTATAAAAACGACCCGCCAAAATGAGTTATTAATTATGGGGTATACTAGCATTTTACATAAAACAACATTCCAGACAACTTTTCAGTTTTACCCGAGACTCGAAACCAAGCAGAAAATGACTAAAATACACTCGCAAAGTTTTGAAAACCGCATACAACGCGTACCGATACAAAAATAATTAAATTTATATTTAATTATCAATTTTTATTAAATAAAAATATTTAATAAAATTATTTTACATTTTATTCAAAAACGTTTGTTCAAAAACGTTAATGCTCAAATTAAAGTTTTATTTTTACGGATAACGTTTACCCATGATACCTAAATAAATAATAAACATTTTAAAAATATTTTATAAAAACATTTATAAAATACTAGTCATGTAAATACTCATTTTCGTGGGAAAAATTATTCTGAACGCAACGGTGAAACTTTCGTGTTTTGAATCAATCGTTAACTATGCTAAACGAGTCCCGAGCTATTATTTTACAAAAGATTACACTTTTGGTCCCTGTGAAAATATTTACAACATTAACCCCAATCTATTTTAGTCTTGCCACATTTATTTTAAACTTTTAACTATAAATACTAATGAGTTAGGGTTTTATCTCATTTTTCTTGCAAACCCTAGCCCCCAAAACACATACTTCTCCCTCTCCAATATTTTCCGGTGCCTCTCCCTCATTCCGCCCAGATTCCGGCCAGATTCCGGCCAATCACCGCCGCCTAAAATCACCTCCACCACCCCCGATGTCACTACACCATCTTCGCTACGCCACGCACCACACCACCCCATCAACATCACCTTCACCACATCGTCACCATCTTTGCCGCCGCTGCCCCACCCTCGCAGCCTCCTCACCACCGCAACCCCAACACTGCCGCATCATCTCCACTAACTACCATAGCCTCCACCTTCATCTCCATCCTCTCAGCCACCTCGTCACCACCATCCTCGTCACCGCCCTTCGAATGCACTACCCACCATCATGACAACCAGCCCCACGACCCCACCTCCATCACCGCAGCAACCACGCCACCATCGCATCCTCCCCATCTCCACCCAGCCACCACCTTAGGGCGCGTTTGGTTTTCTTAAACCACATACGGTGTGTTTGGATCTTGGTTTAGCAACAAAAGGGTGCGTTTGGTTTTTAAAATAGCCCATAAGGTGTGTTTGGATCTGTGTTTAATGCAGATAAAGAGGTGTTTGGTTCACTATTTAACAACAGTTATGGTGCTTTTGGTTTAGTAGTTAAGGAGCGTTTGGTTTAAGCAGTTAGGGATTGTTTGGTTTAAGCAGTTAGGGTGTGTTGGTTTTACTTATTTTATTACCTTTTGATTTCGTTTATATGTATATATATTGAAACACGCGCGTATATTGCAACACGGATTGATTAAAGTGGAAAACATTGAATTTTTATAAAAGTGGTAAACGTCTTATAAACGAATAGGTCATGCCAAAAATTTTATAAACTTCTATACTTAGTATTTTTCGTTAAAACTTTTATTATCTTGGAAACCCGATAAAAAGGATTAAGTTATATAGTTTATAAGAGTATTAAATTGTAATTTCATAATAACCCGACAAACAAACGACAACTATATTTTTACTAACGAGACAACTAGTTTAGTTAAAACGCGTAACGAAATACTAAATTATAAAATATTATTTTATAATTCTCGACTAATAGATAAAATAATAAGTTTTGTAAAAACTTTAAAAATGTCATTTATTTAATTCGTAACTTTAAAAACGTGCGTTTACTTTTACACAAAAACTTTTATTAATTAAATTGGTGATTTCCGAACACGTGTCGAAATATTTTGTTTCAATTATTTTTTTAACCTAATACTTGCAAAGTATTATATACCTCGATTATTTATTTGATGGTTTGTCTTTGTTATATAATTCACCATATGAATTATATAATTGTTCATTTTTTTCTTACGTGATATATACGGAATATATTACATACCTTGCGTTTGCTTTTTGATTTATTATTTAACCAACCACCAAACTCTTACAACTTGTAATCCAAATCCCTTATCAACGTGTCGCGTTGATGTACTCATCCATCGTAAAACCCCAATTCATCATCCTAAGCTGGTGGGACTTAGCCGTTAAGATAAGCTGCATCTTCTTAGTCGAGTTGTTTCGTTTTCCGTTTGTGCTGCACTTATTATTTGCATTTCTGCTAATTGTTCTGCATCATCAAAGTGAGTTCATAGCCCCACTTTTACTCGTTTTGAATAAATGTTTTACTATCTTTTGGGGTGAGAACATGCTCGTTTACATACTTGTTTACTCTAATAATTTCAAACTCTTATACATTCTTTTTTACAACTCGGTTACATGATTGATATCACACTTTGTTTTACTTATGGATGCAAATACTTAAATCTTTCTTTTGGAAATACTTTGGTTGATTTTACTATGGACACAAGTATCTTGATCTACTTTCCCTGTTTACGTGTTGCCTAAGTTATGAATAGACCACTAATGCCTGAATTATCATGAACCGTCAATTGCTTAACCGACTGTACTGGTTAAGTGAGAGCGAATGTTGTAAATAGATCTATTGGGAGTAATTATCCTTGTCTGGGTAAGTAGCGCTTACTAGATTCGGAGGTCCCGAACAAAAGGATATATACCATGTCGGAATGTTAATAGGTAATCTTGGTAGGATACCTTTAGGGCGAGTAATTCTATTTGGCATATAATATGCTTCCATTTAAATTGAGCTTCGATGTCATGAGCTTAGCGCAACAGTAAGTACTTTTCATGTGTTATTATATTTGTTATAATAGTCTCATGTGCTTGTATGTGAAATCGTAAACTGCTAAGATTGTCACATACGTTTTGAAACCTTGTGGTCCATACTACCTTGTTTGAACATTTCAAATTGCTAAACATCTTTTCATAATACTTTGAGTGAAGCTGTATTCACTAAACATTTTTGATCCTCATAAATGTTTTACTTAAACCTATGAATTCACCAACTTTATGTTGACCATTTTTAGCATGTTTTTCTCAGGTGATTAGCTTTAGACTTCCTGGCGCGCTATGTGGAGTCTACATGCAATATGATACCATTACCAAGACTTTATTTCTCATTCATACTCGTTGTCTTTTGAAAACCAAATTATGCTTCCGCTACATTTTACTTACGCTTCCGCAAATGTTTAGTTTCTTTTGAATCTTGTAAAACTTATCTATTTTTAAACAATGCAACGAGTTATGATTTCAAAAAGTCCATTAGTGGTCGTTCTCTCATGCTTTGTGTGATGTTTATTATGACGTCACGCCCTCGGACACGTGTTTCCGTCCAGGCCCCGTTTGGGGGTGTGACAGATTGGTATCAGAGCCAGGTTATAGAGAACCAGGTAGAATATCTAGGTAGAATATCTAGGTCTGGTCTATAACCAGTATGTGATCTTTACGTGCTTTTATGTGTGCCTTATAATTGTTTTTTCTATGGCATATATATGAGAACCATTTTTCCTTGAGCATGTTATGATATGAGTTTACCTCTGCCATGCGTTTATATTTCCCTGCGTTCATGTTGCGTTGTGTTTATTTTTGCCCTTGAGCTCTATTTTGCTATAAGCTTACGCTTATCTTTTCTCTGCGGTTATCTTTTCTCTGAATCCTAATCTGTTGTGTAAAATTTGTGGTCTTATTGGTCATATTATGGATAGATATTATGAGCTTATTGGTAATCCTAGTTGATTAAAAGGAATCCTGAATGTGTCTAAGCATTTTGGTAGTGTTAAAATGTTAGTGGTTAAATTGATATGGCATCAGAACTGGAAGGGAGCCTTCTTGTACAGGTTGGCTATCATGTTTGCATATTTAACATGTTAGAGTGACACAATGCAACACTAGTGTTGATACAAAAGTTAGGTCGGGTCTTGTTTTGTCCGAATAGGCTGCTATTCGGGTATGAAGTGCCTTGTTCTTGTACCAAGTGAACTTGTTTGAAGGACCCCACACAAGGAATAAAACACCGTTAACTTTATCGTGGGAGCGGATCCCACGATTAGACTCTGGCGTGAGAGTAAGTATATAACTTTGAGAGAATAATCGAGTGTAATTGGGGTTTGTAAGATACATGTATTGATAACAATTGCGTTCCTTTTATAGGCTGAATAATCCCCAGGGTTTCCATAACTTTCGGCCCAAGATACGGCCGATATCGTAGGGATTCGGAATTATCCTAACCGGTTTAAATAAGTAAAGCGTATCTCCTATTTGATTAGGTTATCCTTTCTTAAAGATAACTTGTGAAAATACTGCGGCCACGGACGGCGTGCTTAATGCCGCGACCCCGTAGGCCAAGGAGACCGTGACCGCGCTGGTGCGTGGGCCGAAGGCCCTTTATCGGATACTAAGCCCATAATAGTATGAGTGGGTCGGGCCGATCCATACTATACGTCATCATATCCCCCTAGTCTAGGAGTAACCGCGGTCATGGTTGCTAGACTATAAACACGAACCTTCCTGGAAATGCTCAATTTCCGAAACCGCATCCTGAGGCGCGTAGCACAATAAAAGGGACCATTTATCAAGAAACGGCGTAGACGGCTGAATGATGGGATGTGTGGGCCCATAACTGTTTCACCTACCCTTCGATCTTAGCCATTCAAAAGATAAAGTGGAAGACACGTTTCAAACATCCAATTAGGCACAACTGCCGAGGACATAGTATAAATAAGGGAAATGATCACTGTGCATGTTTCCACATTTTTCAAATCAAACTTCCATTTTCGCACACATAGCCGCACACGCTACTAATTTCCACGGAATCTCACCACCATAGGTTAGTACGCTACGCCACGTTGTAAAACTAATAAAAAATGGCTAGGGATACAATACAACTAGATGACGTCGTATCAACAATCTCCGGAGAGTATCTTCTGGAGTTCACCTCGGAGTACGGTATTCCAGAAGGCTTGCACCCCGAGTTGCCTGGCCCGGAGGATACGATTGTGGATTTTCCGGAGGGCAAAGTCGGTGTGTACACTAAATTTTTTGAATTCGCAAACTATCGCATCCCCCTTTCACAATTCCTTTTTGACATCCTTGGATATTACCAAATTCACCTTTCACAACTCTCCGTAATAGGCGCGGCCAAAGTGGGTAACTTTGAGATCACTTGCCGTGTTTTGAACATAATCCCCACACTAAACTTATTCCGTGTGTTTTACATACAGTCCTACAACTCGGGGCGGATGTCGTTTAGCAAGCGACCAGGGAAGAACACCCCTCAATGTTACACCAAACCCCTTGACTCATTGAAAAACTAGAATAGTCGTTTCTTCTGGGTAGACGAGAAAGTATTTCCAACTGTCGTGGCATGGCGCACAGGTGCCCCAAAAGATGGGATGCCCCTAGCAGACTCTTATTCTGCGTTGGACGTAACAACATTAAACACATGCCACACCCCTATTCAAAAACAACCTGAACTCTTATTATGCCTAGTTGGGCTAAGTCGGAGATACTTTCTGGGGGACGACGTGTATCCCATATTTCTCTATGACGATTATCGGGTTGGGTGTTTATAAATTTGTTTACTTTTCTCGTATTTATGAATATATACTAACAATCCTTATTTGAATGCAGAGATGGATTTGTTCAACTTGATCAATGCCCCGAATCCTGCCAAGGTGAAGACCGGGACCCAACCCCGTGCCACTATTGACTGCCATGACCAATCGTGTTATAGACATTGAGGACACAACCGGGGCATCGGGATCATCTGGAACACCCTCCACTGTGGAGAAATCACCACTGGATTTTGCCGACGAAGACCTTCCTCCGCCAAATACTAAGGGAGTCGGGACAGAGGAGCAGATACATGATGAAGTGTCACATGGGGTCCCCCCATTAGAGAATCCTCCGACCACAGAGGTTGTTCTAGAGCCAGATCTGGAGCAGGAGGTGGCTGCTATTGGGCCCCTTGTACACAAAAGGCGCCGTAAGAGAGGTAATGATGAGGCGAACGCAAATGCGCCGCCCAAGGTGTTGAGGAAAGATCATGTTGCCTTCCGTCCTACACAGAGTACCATTGGAGGGAAATCCCTAGCAACAATGGGAAAAGCGGCGTCTTCCACCATCACACCGGCGACACAAGACACTCCTGCTGGTGCGAGTAGTGTGAAAGATTTGGATCCGTTGTCATACGCGGAGCCACGGCCAATCCCCGAACAAGATATAGCCCAATAAGTGATTCGATCCATGATATTTTTTTAATGTACCTCCCAAAAGTGTAGTCATGCTAGCAACCCATATGTCCCTTGTTTTGTTAATGCAGGTCTTCCAAGAAGACGGTAGTCGCGGAAGACCCGGACTAGGAGAGGTCTACCTCCTTTACATCCATGGACGGGTCGCCCGGAAGTGTATATCAGTCGGGGTGGGGTGTGACCAACAACTACCGCTTGGACACCCCAGATGCGTTCCAGGACGTAGTGGATCATATAGCACAGCCAAGGTTTTTTTGGGAGCTGCGCCATTTGCCTAATGACGAATTTCTGAACCAATATAATATAAACCTGGCGCGGCAAGTGGCAATGGGATCCCAGCTGAGGTTGAGTTTTGAACAAGAGTCTAAACTGTTAAAGAAGTCTATAGCTCAAGTAGCCTAGAGGGATCAGAAGATCAAAGCGAAAGAGAAGCAGATAAAAAATTTAGCGGCACTACTTGAAGCGGAGGCTGACATGAAGAAAGCCGTGGAGGCCAAGAATGCAGAGCTTGTGAAAGAATTATAAGGCCTCAGCAGCCAGTTCTCAGATCTTCAATTGAGCAACCAACAACAGCT
>BQNB010044048.1:14836-43399 GCA_026074375.1 Tanacetum coccineum
CAAGTCTAAAGGTCTAAGGGGAAACACGAGCTAAGGAAGTCGGGTATATAAGCTTTTAAGCTTACAGTGATACACATTGGGTGTAAACCTTTCGGGTGTGCTTCATAATCCAAAACCAAGACCCTAGGACCATTTGTAAGTCACGATTTTTTGCTTATGTCACTCGCATTATACTTGTTTTCCTTATTTACGAGTCAATATGTCACGTATGTATATATAAGATGTGCTAGCATATGTACACGCGAATTAAACTCAAGACATGCGTATTATACGCAATGTTATTGCACATATGCGACTTGGGTGGCGTTAGGAATCGTGTACAAAGTGATTAAATGGCAAACAAAGGGTTTAACGTTTTCGTCTATAAGCAAACATGAACCCATAACTCTTACAAACAAATTTCATGAAAGATACACGCAAACTTTTCAAGTAAATACGACATTTTAGCTTGGGAAGGAATATTCGACACATTCTAACGTATGCATGTGGTGAACACGATCTAAGCATAAGCTAAATGAACGACACATAGTCGCTAGGACTATTTACGAACCATGTATGTTGCTAGAAATACCAACAGACCACAAAGGGCCTTGGTTAACCCAAACCGCTCGCATTTGGGCCCAACATGCCTAATAGCCTTTGTTTCGAGGCCCGTAGCTTATAGATAAGCTCACTTGAGCTTATAAAGGGCTTATAGAGTTCTTAAACTCGTTTAGAACACACAAAATGCAAAGAAAACCTTAATGGGCCGAGAACGGGTCTATTGTACCCAAACAGGCCCAACGAACCCTCGTGTAATAAGCTATGGTTTATCAATAAGCCATTCGACCTTATTCATAAGATAGGAGTACTCATTTAATCAACTTAGGCCTTGTATTGCCATTTGAAATCAAACCGAACCCTTAATGGGCCTTCTAGCCCATTAACAGGCCCAAAATAAGCGAATAAGCTCACAATAAGCTTGGGCAGCTTTTTAGTGATCTTATGAGAGCTCAATGAGCTTAATGGACTTAATTACACTTAATGGACCCAAATGGACCCAACCAAAAAGCCTAAAACCCTCTTCGGGCCTTAAATGGGCCCAACGGCCCACTAACTAGTGCTTATTTGCTTATTGGGATAAGCTGAAATGAAAACAGACCAAAGGGACTCGATAAGAATGAGAAATAAGCTAAAATACCACAAGAACCATTAGGTGTAACGGGTTAAGCTATTGGGCTCACGAGCCCAATAAGCTCTAAATAAGCTCCAATAAGCTCCCTGAGCTTATTTACAGCTTAACAGACCCATACCAACTTATTGAGGGCTTTTGTACTCGTTAAAACCCTATTGGACCTTTAAAACGCTAAACGGACCTTAACGGGCCCAATAAGGCCCGTTAAGCCAAAAATAAGCTCGATGAGCTTATTTATAAGCCAAAACAGTTTTAATAACTTATTTGGACTTAACAAAATGAAATACCACTTGTTGGGATTAATTTGGAGATAAAATGATGCTATTTTTACAGTCCGAGGGAACTAAAAATGTAAATCACGAACTTAAGGGTTAAATTGGGTCCATTTGTCGGGAGATTAAATAAGGTGAGGGACTATTTTTGAAACATTCTGAAACTTAGGGACTGAAGTGTAACTATAAAGACCTAAATTACATTTTTGTAAACTTAAAGGACTAATTATGTAATTACCGAAACTAAAGGGTTTAAAGTGTAAATGTTTATATTTTATAAACCTAGGGACTAAAGTGTAATATCTATAAACTTAAGTAATTGTGGACAAAAGTGAATTAATAAAACACTTAACGAAGTGGTCGAATATTAATATATTCGGACATTAAACAGGTTTAATTTACGACTTAATAAATAAGTATATTTATTAAGAAAGTATATCCGTTTTCCCGAGAGCCATCGTAATTTCAAATACCATAATCGCGTGCGCTTCCACACAAGTGATAACCGTATATATATAAACTTAAAAATCGAATTTAGTTTATACATTGAGTCGTTAGCCTAAATATGTAGACTGGGACTTGACCGTATTTATTTAGGTATATGACGGCGTGATTCATTGCTTACTTGGATATTTATTATCATTCAGAGAACTACCTACTAAGGTGAGTTCATAGCCCCATGTTTTACTGTTATTTAAATGATTTACATCATTGGGGTGAGAACATGCTTTGTTTTACAAATTGGAAGCAAGTTACATTTTATACATTGATTTCGTGTTTGCCTAAGTAGCGATAACCCACTGAGCCCTGTTATCATGAACTGTCAATTACTGGAGTGTAAGCGCGAATGTTATGAGTAGATCTATTTGGGATTGACATCCCCGTTCGGGTGACTTGCTATCACCGGGAACGAACGTTGTAACATGTCGGATTTGGGATGTTTCGGGTTAGAACATCATTCATGGGCATTCATTGGCAATTTATTGCATTCATACTTGTCGAGCTTCAGTGTCATGAGCTTAGGAAAACAAAATTACTTTTTATGATGTTTGCATGTGTTTCTTAATCATACACTTGGAAATATGGTATTCGCTATTTTATACATATCTTTTACCTTGAAAAATGACCCCAAAAGACCAAAAACATAATAAAAATTGCAAATATATGTTGTTTTTGTGTTTGTGTATGTGCAGGTACGGATATCAAGAAAAGGACAAAAATAAAGACAAAAGCAGACAAAACCGAACACGAGAATGAAAAGAGCGCGAGATTACGAGTCCACCGGTGCCTTCGGATTTTATTGGGCCAGCCCGTAACCCATTTTATGGGCCGGGCCAGCCCATGTATCATAAGCCCATATAAAGCCCAAACAAGCCAAGTCCATTATAAGCCAAATTGATATTTTACAAAATATGTTATGTAATATGTGACATCAGGTCACGTGACTAGGAAATTAATTCCACAAGTCACACATGCCTTTCCACTATCTCTTGGATGGACAAATGAAGTCAGGACGCGTGGCAGAGCAAATCAAATATCACAATTTCATTTCATAGTGCATAATGATCCAACTGCAGTTATTGCTGCGTATATATGAAGCCAAAGAATGAGAATTACACGTGCCAGTGAACCAACGGTCAGATTATGATCCGCACCTTCTTTTTCTTGGCCTTTGATTGGTCAGTGTGTGTGATGAAGGATTGGGAAGAAAAATTTACAAGATTAACCCTTCTCTCACCATATATAATAACCCGCTCCCTCACAATTGAAAAAAGTTAGTCTTTATTTTTTTAGTTTAGTTTTGTAATTTTTAGCTTATTTCTTTAGTTGCTTATTTTTTTTATGAAAATGGTTGTTGAATGTAGGTACTTGGTGATGGTTGTTCCTTGGTGAAACACTAGATAAGTTGTACAGGGATTGTTGGATTTGACATAAGTGCAGAGGATCACTGTGGTTTTTTTGCTAGTCGGTCAGCTCTCTAATTCGATCACCTCTCTATTGATTGTATTTCAGGAAATCATTCTCAATTGAGGTGTAGAATCAAGCTGTATGCATAGTTCCTTATGTTTGCATGAACAATATTATAGGGTAACATGTCGATTCCATTATTGGTGCGTAAGTGTTTAGGAAACTTGAGACTTACTGGGCGCAATCTTTTTAGAAATGTGTTTGTTATCTCTTGGAAATCATTCATCATCAGATTTTAAGAAGTTGGATGATAGTAAGACTTCAAATCAATCCCATCTAGTGGAAGTAAATCTTTTCCCGCAATTGCATTGAACAACTTAGTCCTTCTTATCTTCGAATTCCAATGTCAGAACCTTTAATATTGTTTGACCTGAACATTAACCAAATTTCCTGTAAGCAGATGTGTCACAACTCTAGTCGTTAACAAGCAGCATAGATGTCTTCAGCCTACCGAGGTGAAGAATGTCTGAATAGGCCTGTTTTTTAGCTTTCAATCTGTTTATAGTTCCTTTTCTGTGAGGTTTATCTGATATGTCTGAGTTCATGAAACAGGCTTCTAATTCACGAGAGAACCAGATCTCGGTTTGCATTTGCATCACATGGTTCAGGAATCATTCGTTTGACATATGGACCATTCATAATGGAATTGTAGATTAACTTTCTATTTGGTCCACTCTTAGCATACCGGAGAAGACGTGATGACCATGGAACATAGTTCTCTTTGTTAAGCATAGGAGGACGGTTTTCGAAACCGGCTGCATAAATGTCTTGTTGAGTCGACATTGCAAAAGTGATGTGAAATGATAAAAAAAGATCTTTAGTGGGTAAAGTGATTGTTGTTGTGGATTGAAGTCAATTAACGTTCACGGGATTTTACAAGTCTTAGATTTAAACCGAGAAAAGAATTGAATCTTTCGCGGGATTTTACAAAATCAAGAAGAAACCGTGAAACAATGATTAATTGTTGTTGAAATCGTTGTAGAAATTGAAGAACTTGAGCTTTTATTAACGATTAATAAGCCTAAAAGGACTAATGGCGAAATTTGGTTCACTTTGGAGGGCTAACGGTAGAATTATAGCTTGTAAGGACAAACCGTGCGAAGGAGTTTCAACAAAAAGGTTAATGATGCAATAAAGGACAAACTTTGAAATTTACTTTAAATTCAAGGGCTGCATGTGTCATTATCCAATTTTAATTTAATAATTACAAATTTCCCACCATAACATCACCATGTACGCTTTAAAATTTGGAAATAAGACACGATTGAATTTTTTGATCTTTTGAACTCGTTCGGTTATCATCGGTGAAATCTGAATATACCACAATGATCGAAAAAGGATCACGATCACAACGGTATGAGTAATACGTCCAGTAGTTAACCGACACTCGAAACCGAAAAACCCGAAATACTTAAAACGAGTATAGATTAGTTCTTGAGGACTTGCAAATTCGTTTCTAACTGATATTGCGAATTTGGTGCCTTCACTATATTGCAAATTCGGTTGCTTAAGTGATTGCGAGTTCGGTTGAAAGACAAACTGCGAATTCGGATGTTAAAGGAGCTGCGAATTCGGGGAACAAAGTGAAACTGCTAATTTGGTTGAAGTAGTAATCTGCGAATTCGGACGATGAAGAGTGTTGCGAGTTCGGACGATGAAGAGTGTTGCGAGTTCGTGTCCTTCACAAAAAACCAAAAACCGTATAAGTCCTTGCGATATCTTCTAGCAACCAACAAACATCCAAAGACCTTGTTTCCTTAAAACTTGGATCTATGACACCCCTTATACTCAAGCCGTGGACCACAAGATGAACTAACCAAAAGCTTGAATAAGCTTCTTTATCACTGTAAAACCTAAAAATCTCAATAAGAGTAAAATGACCAAAATGCCCCTAATGAAAGAAAAATGCATAAAAGCTTAAATCATACCCCACACACCACCCCTGCCAAATCTTTATTTATACATCCAACAGCCGAAATCAAACACCAAATCAAAACAGTTTTGAATTTCGGTTGACTATAATACCTTCTGTTCTATTTCGGTTGAATGTTTTAAGGTCTTTCCACTTGTGATTCGATCCCAGGTTTATTCCAGAAGGTGTTATACATTAGTTTACGTATTGTCAAGGTGTGACAATAGTCGGATTCGAGCTAGGGGTCGTGAATCTCTATTTCGGTTGTACTGTAGCCCCAGCAGAACGAAATTTTTTGGTTCAACCCTTCTTGGTTCTTTCTTAATTCGATTCTCAATACTTGTGAGGGTTTTGGAAATCGATTTTCAGAGGAGTTTTGGTACAATAGTTGTATTGGGTTATAAGTGAAGTAAGGACTAGCATCCGGGCGTGCTTGTTTACGTGTTTGTGTGAGCACTGGTAGAGGTGACAACTTAGTCACTGGTTTTCTCATTCTTGGTTTCTTTGATTTGCTGGTGACGACGAGGGTATGTTCCTATTTAATTTACATGTCCTTTAAATGTGTTTTATGTGTATGTTAATTATTGTACTAGACTAGATCTATCCGCTGCGTACTCGTAAGAGTTAAGCGTTAACTTGATTTTTAATTCAAACCGTGGATCACGCGTGGAATTAGTTTTAGTATTATTTAAAATTACACTACGATTTAAAACACGCTAGGGCTGCATGTAATTGGTTTATTTATTGTTCTAATGTAAATTATGGCACCGACATGACAATGCTTGCCATATCATAAATACCAACCTAGAATGAACCACAATAATTCAAATGGAATACAAAGCAGTATAGATTAAAATTAAATTGCATTAATTTAAAGATTGCTATGTTAATTATTCTTGTTTTATCTCGCTGTAAGACTCACGTATCATGTTATATGATGTATGTGGCGATCTAGGCACTTTAGCAGAAAACCTAGTGAGAGTCTTTTGGTTCTTCGTTTGGGGAAGACTCTTTGGAACTTCGCGCATTATGTGATTTACTGCTTTTTCTCATTATAAGCGTTTGTTCCTCAAATTTCAATCCAATTTTAGCATGTTCTATTGCTTATATGAGATATGCCTTTTGTCTAGTAAATATTTGCACAATATAGATTTGATGAAACATCTTCAAACCGGACTAATACTTATAAAGTAATTTAGGATTGAACCTGTCTCATATGTACACACCATAATTTTATTCCATGTGACCAATTAGTGTTTCTTAGTGACAACGGCGTTTTTGGACAAATTAATAAGGACATAATTACTATGAAATTTGACTTTATGGTGAATCTTTCGTTTTAACATGCGCGATCGGGGTTAATTGATTATCAATATTCTCCCGCCTCCACTACATGCTTCGGCATATGAGGGACATAATTGGAATTACTTTGTCTTCGGACTAAGTAGGAGTACAATAAAGGGTTGATCAATTTGTATCCCACCATATTAGCATCACTCAAATAAATGGTTACAAAAAGGGGTTTCTTCGAACATCATAGCCTCCTTAGTCAATTGGAAGTATGGCTCACCCATTATGGCAAACTAAAGAGCAGTTTAGGCGTGGTTGAAGTACGATCCCAAATGAAGTCATGTTTTTAATACCCGACTTCGCGTCTGACCTTGTTTCTCGCTTTTTGTGTGGTCCTAAACTGGAGCTACCAATGACATTTGACAAATGATAGCTATACCAATAAGGTTAACAAACATGTTTTCTTAACTTTGTGTTACCAAGCTGTTTTGGCCTGCTTCTTGTACACAACTTTGTCACCATTTCCTGGTCTACCGCTTATATGAAGTTTTAAGTCTATGCCTAGCCAAACTAGAACCGTGCCTTTGGCTTGACTTCTCTGTAGGACTAAGGCCTTGCCAACCCTGGCGAATTTCTTTTCATAGGTTCAGACCTCTATTACTTTTCGCCACGTTCTGTTTTGGTGGACTTTAAAAACGAGTTTCATGGTCAGACCTCGGACCGAGGCATAGATGAGACCAATATGCTTTTGACACTTATATAAGAGTTATAATGTCCATTGTCTCAATAATCATCTAGAGTGCATTCATGCAATTAACGCTTCAGTAGCTTACTCTGTGCCCTTACTTGTTTACACGTTGGTCAGACCTTTTACTAAGTGGGAGGTCAAGTTAGATCTTAGTCTTATTAGTAATTTAATTGGGTAGTTAATTCATTTAGCAATTTATTATCAACAATACTATATATTTGAACTTTTCACAACTTGTAGATCGAAACAACCTCGTCAACTAACAATTCGGTCTTCCGGGCTATTGTCCGAGAAGCAAAACTGACAGGACCAACTTTATTGTTTCGGTATCGCCAACTTAGGATTGTACTCTCAATGATGAATAAGTTGAATTACCCTAGAGCAGCCACGACTTCCCCTGCCTCCAGAGACCGAGATGCCACTGCCGGGACAGCATGTTGCCTCTGATATCCTTGCAGCTCATACTGGCTTGGGTTAAAGGATTAAAAGAGATTGTCGGACTCATGTCATGACCATGGAGCCAGCGATCCCACCGAAAATCTGGAAAATCTCCATGCTAATGGACATGCTAAAGGACGTTAAAAGCTCATGTTTGCCAGCACGCAGAGAGGAGCTTCAAGACTACGCGTGATTTCACGCCTTGAAAACAGGAAGAGGGGAGTCAGTTAGGCTCGTGATGTTCTGAGAATAAACGGGCTCTATTGAACAATCCTAGCGCGTTTGGGGCACCCCGTGACACTTGGCCTTGCTGTGAGTCTGATACTTATCGGTCTACGCCACGGCCTTTGCCGGGTTGTGCGAATCTCAACATGCATAGCCTGGGGCAGACTGATAATGAGTGCAATAGCTATGCTAAAGCTCCATGAACAAACTCTTTAATCTGCCAAAAACAACGCTCCTGCTCTACATGCTATTCGAGCTTGGTAAAAGTCCAGAAAGCTAAAAGCACAAAAAACGCATCCCATCAAAGTGATGGCAGGGACAAAATCAAGGGAATGGGAACACCTACGCACGCTTTTGCTCCAAGGCCAAGATCCCCTAGCCACCCAAGAGGGACGATCCGCAAAAAAGGACTCAATCTGTCATGAGTGTGGTGAGACAGGACATTGGAAAGAGGACTGTCCCTCAGTACTTAGCGAGATGCAAAAGAAGAAAAGCACACCAAACTCTGAGCTGGTGCGTGGTTCATGGTATCTTTGTTATAGCACTCAATACCTTCTCTTAATAGCTCATGAACTATGACACTGGTTGTGGTATCCTATATGTAATATACAAACGCAGGGTCGACGGCAAGTAGGGACCGAAGCCGGGGTGGGAAAATACTTAGCTTGGTAGTGGGCAATGGTCAACGATGAGCTTGTAAGGAGCAAATGGCAACTTTGATTTTTATCTCTCCCTTAGCGGATTAGTTTTGTTTTGAACCATTGTCATTATGCTTCCTTCTATCACTAGAGGAGTAATTTCAGTTTCCGTTGTACGAAGACTGGTTTTATTACCGCTTCGTGAATAATACAATTCAGCTTTTCTAGGGAAATAGCATGGTTTATTTTAGTGCTATCCAAGGGATGTAATTTTTGAAAATTGGATTTTGTCTATTCTATATACAATGAAAATTCTATATATTATACTGTTAGCAAAACTAACAAGAACCAAACTAGACTTGGACTCTGCTCTCTTGTGGCATTGGTCGTCTTGGGACACATCAGCAAGAAAACGCATGAACAGTTGCACACGATGGACTTCTCCAATTTCAATGACCTTAGCTTTTGAAAAATGCGTTCCTTGTATTGTCAGGTAGATGGCAAGAATAACTTCCACACATCAAGTGGAAAGGGCCAGAGACTTACTTGACTAATACACACGTGTATTGTGGCATTAAGATCACTTCAAGCAAGGAGCAAGCTACTTCGTCACTTTCACTGACGACTTTTAGTCGTTATTGGTTATGTTTACCTTGTTAATGCATAACATGAAGTGATTGAAACTTTCAAAGTGTTTCAAAAGGCAAGTAGAGATATCAACTCGCAAGACCTTAAAAATCGTCCGTTCTGATCGGTGGGGGCGATATATGAGTTCATGAGGTGTTTTGGTATCATTAAGCGATCATGGGATTATCGCCATCGCTACTCTCCTTTCCCACTACCACAATCAACCTGTGTGTCGGAGAGCGAGAAAGAACCCTACTAGCTATGGGTTCGATCCTATGATGAGTCAAACAAACTCTTCCTACAGTCCTTTTGGGATTAATGCTCTTGAGTACTGCTGCACGCCATTCTCAATATGGTTCCAACTAGAGGTTGACACCCCCCCCCATCGCGCGTATGGCCTATGGCAGCCATAGCTGTCTTACTTAAAAGGTCTGGAGGTTTGTGAGGCATACTTGTTAATCGAGATACTCTTCCAAGCTGACACAGTTAGAACCCAGGTCTATTACAGTGTATCCTTCATCGGGGATACCAAGGAAACAATGGGTTTTCTTTTTATACCCACCCGAGAACAAAGTCCTTGTTTGCTCGGATTTGCTTAAGTCCTAGAGAATAATCTGCTATAGATCAGAAGCAAGTGGAGTCCAGAAGATCTTGAAATTATTCAAGAAGTAGCATACGATCCTTTATAGACACAAGCTTTAACTTCATGACAGAGGATGATCTAGAAATGGAATGAACCTTCAAGTGATATCATTCCCCATTGTAGTCCACAAGGACACGGGACGTCCACACGATCGTATGTATGTTTATACATCCCGATGCTGAGAACATGGGTTAGGGATCTCGGTGACCTTCAATAAAAAGCTGCATTGTTAGACCCTGAGTATGATCATGGTTACAGTATGAATGTGGGAATGCCATCCATGAAAGAACGAAGTTTGGATCTTAGTTGCAACTTCTCCTAATGGCCAGACCGTTGGTAGAAAGTGGCACTTTAAGAAAAAGATGACATGGATGGAAGCTGTACACACCAATAAAAGCTCGGTCTTGTGGCGAAGGGGCTATACTCACAACCCCAGGGATTGCATTATGAGGAAAGAAGACCCTTCTCACCTGTTGCCAGGACATTAGAGCTATTTTTAGGTTTCTTTATGCCATAGCCGCGTACTATGACTATGAGGATTTGGCAAAATGGATGTCAAGATGCCTTCTCAATGGATCTGTCAATGAAGAGGTTCATGGAGCAAACATGAAGGTTTTGTCAATCCCAAAATATCCAACTGAGTATGCAGCTGAAACGTTCATTTATGGTTCAGCAAGCTAGGCAATGGAATAAAGGGTTTTGATGATGACATAAGAAATTTGTTTCAGTCAAAAATGCTGATGAGCCATGAGTATATATAATAGCTAGTGGGCTAGTAATGCACTTTCCTAATCTTGTATGTCGGACGACATAATGATCATGGAAACAAGCATTCCAATGTTAAAAGATGTAAAATCCTACCTTGGAAAGTGTTTTGCCATGAAAGATTTAGGTGAAGCTGCATATATTCTTGGAATCAAGATCTACAGAGATAGATCAAGGACGTGTTGTTTTTAATTTGGCTTAAGTCAAAAGTGCTCTATATCCGATAAAATCTTAAAGCGATTCCCATGGAGATTCCAAACGTGACGTATCCCATCAAGATAAGCTAAGATTGAGTAAATCACAAGGGGCCTCTCACCTGATGAGTAGAAGGCCTGCAAAGTGTTATATGCTCGGTAAGGGTTTATTATGTATGCTGTGGAGATGTACTCGCCCTGATGTTGCGTTCGGCTAGAAATAACAAGCCAGATTCCAACCGAATCCAGCGTGATCTTCACTGGACTACTGTTAAGAACATTTTGAAGTATCTCAGGAATACTAAGGACATGTTTCTAGTTTACGGAGGTGATCTAAAATGAGAGCTCAGGGTTTCTTGCTACACTGATGCTGGATATCTGACGGATGCTGATGACCTCAAGTCTCAGACTGGATATTTGTGTTCGTTTTGACTGGGAGGTTGCCTGTTGACTGGAAGAGTGCAGAGAAAGCTATTCTCGCTACTTATCTGCCAGAACGCTGAGCTATATTGCTGCCTTTGATGCCTTCTAGGAAGCACGTAATTGGGATTAGGAAATTCATTTTCTGGGCGGTGTTGTTCCCACAATTGAAAAACCCATTAATATGTCATTGTTGAAAATATACTGGAGCAATTGCTAATCGTAATGCGTCTGGAATACTAAAGGTGCTCGACATTTCCGTGCCAGAGTTCACTACTCCGCGAAGTTATTGAATTTGGTGGACATAGTTAGAAACGTTCACACGATTGGACAACTAGCTGACCGTTTACAAAAGCGTTGGCTTTTCCTAAGCTTCAGTATTACTAGGAATATTGGAATGCTTTCCTAGCTTAGTAGTTTCATGAAAATCTGTGTTTTATTAGTCATTTGGATTATTGGGATTTTAACGAAATTTTATTTTCTGAATTTGACTAAAGATACAAGTATATGTTATCATTTCATATAAAAATTGTTTGTCCTATATTTGCATATTTAATCCATGAATGATTTATCATTCTAAATATGTCCATTGTCGGTTAACAATATGGGAGTATTGTTACATAAGGCCTAATGTAGAGTGTTGGTCTTATATTCTTGAATATATGGGACGGTTCCTCCAAACTCATCTGTTACTCACAAGGGATGCGTACTTGGACACCCACAACCTTTCGAAAGTATATATATTGGATTCGTTGTCATACAGTAAAATTTGAAAATGGTTAGTTAAGATCATCCTTAGACCTGACGACTACAACACGCAAGTATTCTGGTATGTGTGGATATACTTTTTAATTCTATGACAAAACGCTGTCCTGGAAAAATGGTAGTTATAAAGACTATTATTGGAAGTGATGTGAAGCAGCATTCACAACACTTGTATTCAACAAAGAATTTGTTCCTCCAACTCTGATATGCTGCAGACAATAAATACCCTTGGCGCCTCTCCAGAATTAATCAAGATAATTGTTGGCGAACCAAGGGTCAATGCAAGATGTTTCTTTGATTACATTTGGTATCTCTGTATTGGAATTCTATTAACGGAATCATAACCTGGTTACAAAAAAAAAAAACAAAAAAAAAAAAAAACCTATATTAGAATGAGTCAGATCCATATCCTGGTTAACGGGTATTGAACTAAGGGATGATTATAGCAGACAAAATAACACATGCTACCAAAACCTAATCAAATATGAGAATGTTTTATGAACTTGATCTCGGAACTTCCTGGTTTAAACGAATGTGAGTGTTGCTAGACGTTTCCATCGTTAGTGTATGGGCTATCTGCTACTCCAACTTCCAAGTGGGAGCTGTTAGTTTAATGTTAGTTGGTATACGCAATGACACAACTAGAGAGTGTTAGTGAGCTTATTGGGGGCAACACCCGAAAAAACATTTAGTGTACGTTTGTTACTCACGAAACGTTTCTACGTAAACCTTTGGGACATTGAACGATAAGGACCAGAACTTTGTGTGTCCTTTATGTGCCTAGCCGGCAAGGGAAGGTAACAAACAATGTTCTAGGAGTTGTCTTGGTTCCAATGTATGTTGGAGATAAGGAGAAGTTGTATGGGGAAAGGTATTGACGTGGATGTGATAATACTTAAACTCAATGTTATAGGTCTTATCAAGACTTAGGTTGAGAAGTATTTAAACTCCATTCTCCTAAGCTTATATGGTGAATATACAGATCATACACACACACAAAACCTGAAAATCTTTCTCTTATACATCCAACAGCCGAAATCAAACACCAAATCAAAACAGTTTTGAATTTCGGTTGACTATAATACCTTCTGTTCTATTTCGGTTGAATGTTTTAAGGTCTTTCCACTTGTGATTCGATCCCAGGTTTATTTCAGAAGGTGTTATACATTAGTTTACGTATTGTCAAGGTGTGACAATAGTCGGATTCGAGCTAGGGGTCGTGAATCTCTAATTCGGTTGTACTGTAGCAAAAGGCAGAACCGAATTCGGTATTAAACCCTATTGGTTCTTTCTGTCAAATTCCTGGTTCTAATACTTGTGAGGGTTTTATGAGAATCCGATTATCAGGGGTTTGGTACAATAGTTGTAGTCGGGTTATACTGTGAAGTAAGGACTAGCATTCGGGCGTGCTTGTTTACGTGTTTGTGTGAGCACCTGGTAGAGGTGACACTTACGTCACTGGTTTCTCCTCTTCTTGGTTTCTTTTGTTTTTTTTTTTTTTTTTATTTTTTTTTTTTTTCTTTTTTTTTCTTTGCTGGTGACGACCGAGGGTATGTTCCCTATTTACTTTACTTCTTTCAATGTGTTTCACTGTGTATGTTAATTATTGTACTAGACTTAGATCTATCCGTCTGCGCACTCGTATGAGTTAATGGTTAACTTGATTGTTAAATTCCAACAAAAGGAGCTGCGAATTCGGGGAACAAAGTGAAACTGCTAATTTGGTTGAAGTAGTTATCTGCGAATTCGGACGATGAAGAGTGTTGCGAGTTCGGAGGATGAAGAGTGTTGCGAGTTCGTGTCCTTCACAAAAAACCAAAAACCGATAAAGTCTTGCGAGTCTTATAGCCAAACCAACAAACATCAAATCCCTTGTTTCCTTAAAACTTGACTTTATGCCTTATTTATGCTTTGATATGACACCATGATTTTGACGTTTCGGCCTCCTTTCCGGAGTGGGTCGTTACAATCACAGGAATAAGCCACGAAGTGAACAACAAATAAGCTAGAACAAAGACTTTTGTTTTTCTTTGTCAATACCAAAACGCACCCTACTGGTGGAACATAGAAAACAAAACATGAGATTGAAAATACAAATAAAACCTCAATGTCCTATTGTTACTGTAGAAAAGCCCAAACTAAGAATGTTGAACAAAAATCCCAAATCAATTTTTTTTGAAGCTAGTTTTAAACAAGTGTAATTTTTTGAAGCTAGTTGAACAACAACACTCAGAATATTAAACGAGTGTAAGACAAAAATTTAAGACGAATGAAAATAAAAAATAAGAAAAAGCCGAATCAATAAGCTTAAGATAACCACAACGAACACTAAACCCAACCTTGGCTCTTGATACCAAATGATGAATTGTATTATTTCATCACCATGACACAAAAATAAGAAAAAGATTTTTTAGAAAGAGAAAGAACTAGAGAGAGAGACAAAGAGAGAAAATTGGTTACTTGCTAGAAAGAAAAGAAATGAAGCAACACCCTCTCCACACTTGGAGAAGCCTTTATATAGTTACAAGAGTGGACAAGCCTTGTGGGCTTTTCTTTGGGACGGATCTATTACAAATGGGCTTAAACCCGACAACTAGGCCCAATTAGCTTAGATAAATTCCCGTAATCTAAGTTTTTCTTATACAAGGCTCGGAAATATTTCATGACCATCACTTTAATAAAACACGGCTAACATCTATATTTGCTAGCAAATCATAACCATTATAAACATAATAAGAAACATGCCATTTGGCATTCGTATTTTACGATATTCAGCACGCATAACTACAACATATAAAAGTCCGCAAGGAAAAACAAATGAAGTTCAGATGCTAACCATTAAAAAGTGCAACGCCTTGAAAAATGTATCCATGCTTAGAACATCAGTGTTGTTGGTAACTGCTTCTTCTACAAAATTCTGATGTGCACATAAACGCCAAAGTTAGAAGATCTTTTAAGCTACTTCAAACTTTTGAATCTGCTCAAGATATGATTGTTGGTTTGAGGGGAAGCGGATTTAGAAACTTCGCCAAAAGGAAGTAGATGAAGAAAGCTTGTCAAAGACATGTTGTATGAATCGGGAAAAACTTAATCCATTTCATACATATTGTAGTGTTTCTCTACATGTAAAGTAAAGAAGATCCAAGCTGGGGTACATGTATGAAGACAAAGGACACTGAAGTCATCCTCAACATTGGTCAACACTTTGGAAGTCTATATTTTTACTTGTATTTGTACTTGTAGAAAACGTTGTAAGTAATTCCGTATACCACTACGTTGGGGGAAGATTGTTAGCCTTAAAATGTGAGCGACATTTACGGAATTACATTTAGTTATCATAGCCAAACACGCAGGGACTAGATTCGAAAATTATAATAAGCTCGTGTTTGGTCTATAAATACCCATCAATACTTTCATGAAGGGATGATGCTTTTCTTTTGGTGTTGTTAGAACCAGTCTTTTCTCTCTAATAAAGACCACATTTTCATCTCTCTCACACACTCTTATTTTGAATCTCAATGACATACAGAATCGTTGTAAGAAGTGATTTTGATCCATGTAACATTTGTGGAGTACCGTGCTTATGCATGCAAGATACGAGATTGATTCAATATCTCTTGTGCAATACATGTTACGATTGCATCCTTGAAAAAAAGGTTTAGGCCGCATTATGAGTACTCGTAACCTTTAGGGGAATTCTAATACTTAGCAGAAAGTCAACCTAGACATCTCATACTCAGTTTCAGATTCAGATTTAGATATAGCTTTAGATCCAGGACCGTGCTTATGCATCAAAAGCAAGTTATAAATGCTTTAACGGGCATACTAGTTAAAGAGTTAATTACAATTTTCGTCTAAGTGAATGTGACTTATACACATTTAAATTCACTGTCTCTTTTTCAAAGTTCTTGCAAGATCCGTCCATGTGGTTGCAAAATCTTAAAACATTTGTCCATTTAACAAACGGCCGTTACCTTGAGGACATATTAGTCTTTTCGCTTCTCACATGGGACATAACATGCAATTTGTATAAAGCAAAAGGACGAATTTTGTAATTCACTCAGTAAAATAGAGATGTTTGCCTTAAAGCTTGGGAACCAATTGAAAAATACATTCGACTCATATTATTTGTTTTTGTGTTTTTTTTAAAGTTTTTTTTTTCTAATTAATTGTTTAATTTAAAGTTTTGGAGGTTTTTTTCAAGGTTTTCATAGTTTTTGAATTTCTGGTTTAATTTGGTATTTTTTTATTTTGTTTTCTAAGAACTATCTTTTTCAAATAAATAAATATAACTTTTTAATATGACTGATCGTTTTTTTAACAATGGTTTTTGACATTTTTGGCTGACTAATCCACGGGGTTTGAATCCACCGCCACACATACCCAAACCATGTAAAGTCCTTCATTTTCAAAGTTGTTTGCACGTAGCAGGAATTGAAATTGAGACCTCACACATTTTTAGAGTGATAGTCCCAACTCCCTTTATGATGAAGACCGAAACTGGATTGAAAAAGTCGGTTTTTCAATTTTATATAAGTGAAATGATTTCTTTCATCCCTAATAATTAACGATAGGTAGTTTTTTCTACGTGAGCAGCTAAAAGAGTAATACGCCCTCACGTTTTATGCATGTAAGGGAGGTAAGCAAAAAATAGTAACGGTTGGTTGGTGAAAAGGACGAAAGTTACAAGTTTTTACAACCACGGAGACGGATGTTGCAAGAAGTTTGATAATAAGAACGAAAAGTGCGACTGTTGTACGAAATTTGTAATTAACTCGTAGGTAAAAAAAGATATCCAATCTTACTAAAAGGTTTGTGACCAATTTCGTAACAAGTTAATTTACAGGGGAGTAATTTAAAAGAAAAAAAGTACAGGGGCAAAACTTGATAAATGGGTGAAAGATAAAAACATGATGAATATACATACGCATCCAATATTTTTTGATCACAAAATTGAGTTAGGGTTTCGAAAGAGGGCTATGGCGATCGATCACTGGTAACTTATTATTGTTGTTCGGGTTCATAATTTTTATTTATTTATATTGTTTTTGATTTGTATCTTTCTTAACAGTTTGCAGAATCATCCACCATCCCCGAAAATTCAATCTGCTGACCAACAGGATATGGTAAGAATATTGTTTTTATACTTTTTGCTTTCTATTAAAGGATTTAGGGGTTTTTACAACAGAAATTATTGTTGGCTCTGGGTAATTTTGTTTTTAGTTATGGGAATAATTTCATATATGTCCTTCAATGCCTCTTTAATTTCATATATACCAAACTCATTTCTTAAATATCATATATACCCACTTTTACTATTACCCAATTTCTGCCAAATTTACCCTTATGCTTATTCTTCCCTACGTGGAGTTGTGATTGTTAATTGGCTCTCTGTTATATATTACGTAATAACTGGTCCCAGTTATCTACGTTATATGTAATTTAACATAATTGAAACTGACTTGTAATAGAAGATGAAATATGATAGCATTAAATGTTTTTAAAATCATTATTTATCTCCTTTGTTTGTTGTATTGTTTTTGGATTTGAAAATTGTTGATATTTTGCTTTCAGTATCTTTGTTTGTTAAATTCGTTGTTTAATCTGGTGATTGTTATATATGGATTCAGAAGGTGCTTTTGGTAGCAAGTGACAATTTATTTGTTTTAATTTTATGTTCTGGCATGAATTGGATTAATAGTTTTAATGTATTTTAGCGAAAAGTAATCAACGTTTTCATGAGTAATATTAGGTTGTAAAGCATGATTGGAGAAGAAATAGAGAAAAAGAAGGGTATAATAGTCAGTTTGTAGTTTTTTTTAGTCAAGAAAATTGAAGTTGGGTATATATGATATTTGAGTGTTTAGAATGGGTATATTTGATATTTAGAAATCAAGTTGGGTATATATGAAATAAGTGAGGTCTTTAAGGGGATATATGAAATTCACCCTAAGTAACATATCCTCACCATCAACAAGGTTTTTTTTAGTTAGGAAGTCGGAATGTTTCTAAAGCTATATATGCTTTTCACATTTTGATTTTATATAGGACCGTGCTTTGTTGCGGTTTAATGAAACTTCCGAATATGTTCCATTGAATCGTAAAACGTAAGAAAATTAGAAGATTGCGTTAAGAGTTGTTTTTTGTTCATTCATCACGTGTGAGATATGGTTAAAATATCTAAATAAGTTGTGCGAGTAAAAAGAGTAAATAACAACCCCTTTTTGATGACGGTGTTTAGTAACACAAAAAATTCCTTGCCGTTGACTTAGACTTATTTTGGTAAAATGCTTTTTAACGGGTCAAAAAGTCTAGAATTTTAGATTGTAAGTTTTGTAAGTCATCTCCCTTTGACTCCTTAGATTCAACTTGTAAACTCAGGAAAAAAGATTGTGCGTCTTTTGCACCAAATTGAACCTTGATATTTTGGGGTTCACAAGAAAGAACATAACCAGTTGTACTAAGATTCTGATATGCCTCGTTGAGAGGATTAGTATTTGTATACGATATGAAATTAGAACAAGACAAAAAGTTAAAGTCTCTTTCAATAGTAATTTAACCTCCATAAATGCATATATCAAGTATAAAGTATAATTTGTTTGCTGCCACATATGCGAGAATTTCCATTCTTTTATATTTATATGTTGTGCTATACGTTTTGATATTCTAAGTTGTTATGCGGGAGGAAACATAACTGGATTTACTTAGTAATTCCCAGAGAAAAGAAAATTGAACTGAGAAAGGGAGATGGTATGTATGCATTTCCATTCTTTTGGTCATTAGTTTTCTTATTGATGTTAATTAGCAAAATTGCAAGACAGAAGCTAATTAACTTGATGCTTTTGTTGTTATTGGTTTGATAGAAGAAGCAGCATCAGAGGTTGCATCACCTGAAATGATTCCATGGGGGTTGCTTCTAGATCTTCGGAAGGAACTTGAACTAAGGAAGCGTTTGGAGACAAACGAGAATGGCAATGAGACCCGAGTGCGCTGGGAGGTTGCACAGTGCATGATCAAGGAAACAATTAGAAACTGCAAGAGGACAAAAGAACTGCCACGTGGCTGGAAATAGTATGTTATTTTCACCCTTCGTTTACAATACAAGCTGCTTTAGTTACTCCTGTTATTTGTTTATGGATTAAATGCTTGTAAACAATGCATATATTTTGTTTCATAGTTGGAAATAAGTCGGCCAACTATGAACATCAAAGCAAGAAAAATTTACTTTACGTATCTGTACACCAACTTACATTTCCTTTCAATTCTTGCAGCACGGCACAATTTGAGCAATCTTGTGGCCATTGACCCACGTATTGTCAAGAAGAATCATCCTAAACGATCCCAAACTGGTCTCGAGTCTCATGATCATGTGAAGAGACCTAGTATGCATTTCCACACTTTAATTTGGTCATTTATCTTATGCATGTTAAATGTACTTGTTAAGTAACATTTGATATCTAACTTCTCTTTGTCATGTAAATATGTGACCGGAATTTCATAGACTGATAATACAAGGACATAAATTCTTATATGTTTGTAGCCGGTATATTTTTCACATATGAGTTAAATGCTCATGGATATTTACTTGGTAACTTTCTGTCCTATCAGGATGCTGTGCACCTTGGGATCCAAACCATAAATTCCCTAAAACGACAAATGTTCCCTTGAATGATGAGGAGAAAATTATTTGGAAGGAGTTTAAGGAGTTTGATAAAGATAATGTATGTATAAGTTGGATCCATATTCATAGTTCATCCCACTTTTAAAAAATGGTCTTGATGTATATATATTTAATTACATATATTATATGCTATGTGGCAGCCTGGACTATCTGGAATCAGTAGTCTTACTCTGGATAAAGACAGAAAGCCAATTGATGTTGCTAATCCCATTGTAAGTCTAATTAGCAGCTATGCTGTTGCGGCCTTCAATGAGGCCATTGAGAAGGTATGGTTTAATCTTTGTGCTCCACCTCCTAATATATTTTATTTAAATTAAATTTTTTGCTTTTATTTGATGCTAATGATAAACAAATTTATCTTGTCAGTATGTTAAGAAGGATGAACACAAGAACATTTATGATGTTCAAGTTAAGGAGTGCAAATATATAAAAGCGACAAATGCTTATTATTACTTCACCGTCACCATAGAGGCTTTTGAAGAAAGGAAACTTGGTGTCTATGAAGCAAAAGTTAGACTCAAAATAGATGATGGTAGTAAAACATTGGGCAAGTTTTTTCTTACGGACCGTAAACCACTTGGTAAGTGATTAACTGGTGTGTATATTTCATTATATATGTCTTGATTTAGGAACCAGTAAATCCCCATTTTTCTTTTCCATGCTGTGCTAGCTACTACAGGCTTTCAAGCAGCAGTTCTATACTATCATGTGACCTTGCGTCTCAATTGCAGTAGTTTCCACACGCTTACAAACTGCGAGATCTTTTTATTTTATAAAAGCCATTTTTATAATAGGGAGTTTGTTCCTTCTATAGATGGCCTGCGCTGATCTTGCATACATGCTCAGTTATGAGGAGGAAACGACCGGAGCCTTAATCGAAAAAAGGGACTCATCCAGGTTAACCTAAGCTTGTCCTGACTTCTATTTGTTTTCTCCTTGATAACTTTCTATATTTAGATACTACAGTGTCTTGACCTGTTTACTTGTGAAAGGCTTGATTGTTTATTTATTTTACCTGTGGTCTTCAATTTGCACAAACTAGGATACATAATAAATGGGCTGAACGGGTCAATAGTTGCCCATATTATTGCAACAATAATAATATGGGAAACTTACATATATGAACGGTTCAGGAGTTTTAGCTTTCTATTTATTAAATGAACGAAAAGATACTTGCAAGTCAAAGTGTCAAACAATATGACCAAACTTTAACAAGAAATCTAAGGGTTAGCATTATGCCATATCTGATGTAGTAGGCATAGTCCATATGGCTTATTTTCAATTATATGAATAACTGATATTGTATATATAAATGGACGTATAGATGGTTGGATACATCATCCTGATCGAAACCGCCATAGCGGGATGCAGTGCAGGAGAAAGAATGTTGCTTGCAGGGGTTACGACTTCCGTAACCCATCTGGTTAGTTTTATTTTTTATGATTATATTAATACCTATGAAGTGCCCCCATTTTGCGATATTATGAATCTTGATGTATGGTTTTTACTTTTCAGAACCCATTATTTTTTGATTTGGTGCTGCGTATTCTGATGGTGGGTATGGCCTGAAAAAGTTAGTTGCTGTTTGAGTTGATCAATAGTCTGTAATATCATTTCTCCTTTTTCGAACTTGAGGCAAGGTTCTGGTGATGAATAGTACTCTCAAGTAAAAGGCAAGGTTCTGGTGATGAATACTCTCAAGTAATGAATGATTCTGGACTTGGCGATTGAATGCTAGTTGAAAACATAACATGTGAACCACACTTAGGTCTGCACCTTATCTAATCTGTGTGTGCTTGTTATAGGGTATTGGATTTTGGAATGTGTATTGAATTAATGCTGTAAAAGTTGTTTGTTAGAAATATGTGGGTTTTAACAAATTTATCATAATGCCAAAATTAGCAAATATAATTGCCGGTTCTTGGGCTAGTGTTCAAATTTCTCTCAAGGAGCATTTTTAGATTCATACAACGGATATATTTAGTAGTCAACCTAAGATAAAAAGTAATACTAGACTGTTTACCATGTCGTCCATAATTCTACGCGTTTTGTAAAGTTGCAGTGCCGGTTCTTATTGGTAAAGATTATAATAAGGAACGCATCAGCCACTGCCACCCTAGCGAGAAATCATTTTTTCACTCTTTCACCAAACAACCGTAATAGTGACTACTGACTAGTAAACCAACAACGCAAACATACGGAGATGAAAGATTATTTCCATAACATCGCATCTTACTGTTTTTTTTTTGTTTAAGACAGTGAGTTGTATAATCTCATAAAAACTAGTTCTTGATCAGCAAGCACATGTGGTGGGGCATTTATCAAATTTAGTTACAAAATTTGTTTTTTTTTTCGAACCGCAATTTCAATAAAAAGCTAGCAAGGAGCTAGAAAAACATAATTACAAAGTGGTAGAAAGAGTGTTACAAGGATTGCAAAACCACTCTATCCAATTAAGGGAATAATTCTTAGATCTGCTAGAAATCCAAGTGTGAGAGTAGTGTTTTATGTCGTTGAGGATCAAGTCTTTATCCGGACGCTTGGAAGCAAAGACCAGCTCATTTCTTGCACGCCAAAGGAACCAAAGGGTTGTGTGAATCACTGCATTAAAATAGCCTTTATGGTTAGGTATGATATGAGTATGATCAGCAAGGGAGAACAATTCATTGATGGTTGAGAAGTTAGCATCAGGGAGATTTTAACCAAACTTGTTTTGCAATGTGGCAATGAATGAATAGGTGATGTTACGTCTCTAAATCATCATCATAAAGAGGGCACCAGACCAAGTAAAGGTCAATACCTCTTAAGTCAAGGTTGATTTTTTGTCAGGAGTCTCCCTTTGGCGATCCTTCAAGAAGCTATATTGACATTGATAGGAACTAACCTGTTCCATCTTGGATGATTTTGATCCAAAGCGACAGTAGTATTAGTAATGTGTATCCTCAAACCTTTGACCGAAAAGCTTCTTGTATCATCAATAACACACTCCCAAATGTCACATGAGGGGTGAAAGAACCAAATTAGCCAGCATGTTTGAAATATCCATAATTTCGGCCTGCTCAATTAAAGCGAAGATTAATAGGTAAAATGTTGCTAGAATAGATAGGGGTGTTGGGGCTCAGAGTATTTTCATTTCTCAGCCCATTATTGTCAAGAACCCGATCACACACCAAACAATTCGATTGATTGTCTAACCAAAAAATGTGAGGGAAAGTTTCTTTAAGAGTAGAACCACCCAACCAATTATCCAACCAAAAATGTGTTGACTCCCCGTTACCAATCTTTTTTTCTTAAAAAATAAAGTAATGTTAATCCCATAGTCATTGAGAAGGTCCTCGTTAAGCTTAGCAATTCGATACCATGGACCAGATTTGCTTCGAATTAAGGATGCATCATGAAGGCCTCCTTGAGAACCATGAATGGAGCGAATAACTTTGCACCACAATGCATTATCTTCAATCAAGAATCTCCACCACCATTTGGCCAACAAAGCTTGGTTGCTTACTACCAAGCTACCAATACCGAGACCACCTTGTTTAGGAGAAGAGATGACCTTATTCCAAGGAATTTTATAAGTATTTGAAGACCCACCCCAAAAGAATTTTCTACAAATACCTTCAAGCTTATTAATAATCGTTTTAGGTGCCTTAAAAGTAGAGAAATAATACACCCCAAACTTCCTAAAATAGATTTGCATAAGGTTAAACGAACACTAAATGAGAGAGTTCTTGCTTTCCAACTAGATAAACGCTTATGAAAATGATCAATTAGGGGGTCCCACTTTGCACATCTTGCCATGTTGGCGCCAATGGGAAGACCCAAGTAAGTACATGGGAAATGAGAAGGAACACACCCGATAGTGGTAGCAAAAGAGTTGAGCTCAAGTTGAGAGGTGCCAATTCCAAAGAGCTTACTCTTGTTGAAGATAACTTTGAGGTCGGATGTAAGATGGAAGCAAGTGAGGATTCTAGACAAGTTCTCAATATAAGAGCATCATTCGCAAATTGAAGGTGAGAAACATGAACCTTATCAACACCTACTTCTACTCCATGGAATAAGTTTTTATTTTTAGCTTCAATAAAGGCTACATTAAGAGCCTCAATCGCTAAAATGAAAAGAAGAGGAGAAAGTGGGTCACCTTGGCGAAGACCACGATGTAACTTAAACTCCGAAGTGGGTGACCCATTAATAAGAACCGAAGCAAATGCCGAATCAAGGCAAGAATGAACCCACTTCCTCCACTTATGGCTAAATCCCATTTGAGACATAGTAGAATCCAAGAAGGACCAATTTAAGGTGTCAAAGGCCTTCTCAAAGTCGATTTTGAGCATGAAAAGTTTTCTTTCCTCAATTTAGCCCAAGAAATAATTTCATCTCCCATGAGAGGCCCATCAATTATTTGGCGACCTTTGATAAAGGCCATTTATACTTCACCAACAACGGATGAGATGACATTAGCAAGCCAGTTTGCAAGAACTTTTGCAATGATCTTATATTGGCAACCGATTAGACTAATTGGTCTAAAGTCACCAATAACAATAGGATCTTCAACTTTAGGCACAAGAGTGAAAAAGGAGGAATTACAACCTCTTGGGATTGAAGACGTGGTTTTGAATTCTTTAACAAACGAAAGGATGTCTCCACCAATAACATCCCAATATTTCTTGAAAAGCATAAATGTAAACCCATCTGGACCGGGGGATTTATCACTACCACAATTCTAAATCGCGACTTTTATTTCGTCATCACTAAAAGGCTGATCAATGTAACATTTTGTATTTTCAGGTCATTTACGACGTCCTCTATTTTACTAATTATTATTATTTTTTCTCGTACGCGTTTACTTTTAATTCTTATTATATAGTTAAATCGCGTAAGCTAAAAAATCAATAATTAAACGTAAACGGACACCAATCGAATTATAGTTTTTAGTCAAGCAGCAATATATTTTCTTTACTGAAAGTATAATCAACTTTTTATATTTTATTTTTATTGGTTGCGTAAAACGTTTACGTTTCGCAATTTAAATACATTTAGGCATACCCGGAAGCACCAAAACTTTTCTACGCTTCAACAAATACCCACTTTTATACCAATACATAAAAATTACAAATATATCTTATGTATACACATACATATCCGGTTATAGGATGAAAAACACAAAGATATTACAAGTTGAAAAACACAATTCCTTAAAACCATGGGATGATTCTTACTTTTAGAGACCAAGACCATAAGACTTCCCTATTTTGCTCTAAGTGTTCTTTGACTAGTCTTAGAACATATAAGGACTTAGCTAGTACAAGTTTACACACACATCTCATTTGTAAAGGTGTAAAACACAAAAACCTTTCCTTCTTCCCTCTCCTTGGCCACGGCAACCCTCAATCCAACACCAAATCCATACAAAATTATATCTATCACATTTACAAACATACCTACATCATATCTAAGGCATACCATATAAGTTTAAAGGCTTGGTTAAGCATTTTCAAGGCTTAAACTAAGTTAAGGTCTCTTAAGAAAACTATGGTTTTCATTCTATATTTTCAAGCCAAGGGTTTAAATCACAAGGGTGTGATTTGTTTCCCATTCACCACTCATTATACCAAGGTTATCTAAGATCCTAAACATTTCATTTATCATTTTATGTATGTATATGATCTATATAGAAAAATCACCATTAGGAAACTTTAATCATGAAAAATGAACTTACACTTGTGATCATGGTTTTATGGACTTTTACACATATTATATAGTTGTTAATATCATGTCATAATGGATATATAAGTATGGTATCATGTTGGTTTAAGTGGAAAATGTATAAGTATAAACTTGTAATTAAAGTTTACTTAAAAGTTTATGAGCTAAAAGTGTTGTTATGGACTTATTAACTTGGACATTTGGACAAGATATGGACTAATGGACATTATATATGTATGGCATATGATATAAAAGGTTGTGGAAAACTTGTGGTATTTTATTAGGTTGAAAAGTAAATAAAAACAAGTTTATATAATTAGTTATATAAAAGATATAAAGGGGTTGTTTTGGTTGGTATTTTGTAACAGCTAGATTATGTTTTATAAAGATAGTACGTCTCATGACGATTCCAAAAAGGTAAGAAACTCGAAAAACCGATTTATAACGAAAAAGATACGGCAAATATACGTTTTACGTTAATGCGAGATTTATAAAATAGTTGATCAAAATGATGTTTTATTGTTCTTAAAACGCTCGCCAATCTTAAAATTGAGTAATAACAGGTCAAAACCCAGGGTCAAAGTCTGTCTTTTATTTAAAATAGTCAAAGTTCTAGCAGAATTGAAAAAGGGCATTTTGGTTATTTTCCGTCGAGTTTTGGGTCTCGGCTATAACTAAAAAGTTGTCCGGAATATCGATATACATAAAATATCTTTTTACTCCGAGACATGAGAATGTGATTTAGTGGGTCGTTATAGTCGGGTCAGACTTAGGAAAATAAATATACTTTAGGGAAGTCAAATGTAAACGTCAAACATCGGAATAACTTGACGAATATATGTGTCAAAAGAGTTTAAGCGATAGTAAAATAATATCGATAAGATTTTTAGAGATCAATGATTATTTTATGACCATTGGTCGGGTCTAAGAAAGAAAAGTCAAATAAAGTCAAATGTTGACTTTTGAAAGTCAACGGGTCAATACTAAACTTGTCGATCGTTTCTATAAAAATATTAACACTATTATTATTATTATTACGAGTATAACAATTTAAACACAAGAATTTTTATAAACGAATATATTCTTAAAATAGAAAGTTTTCGACTAAACTATAAAGAAGTTATCGTAACCTAATATTGTGGGATTTTTAAGATCTAAGGCGCAAGTGGGATTTTCTCATCACATGTATGACTAAGTATATATATATATATATTACCAATATGATTCTATTGATACGATGTACGCATGGTCGATCGTACTTTTCAATATAGTAACCGAGCGACTCTAATTATAGGTCGTGATCACGTTTGTGGATACTCGTACTAGGCTTCTTCATTTGATTATCGACTTTGAATCAAGGTGAGTTCATAGCCCCATTTCTATCTACTTGTTTTACAAAACTCTACAGGGTGGAATTACATGCTTGTTTTACTACGGACACAAGATCTTTAAAGTGTATGCTATCTAGATTATTGCCTGAATATTATTGCCTAAGTTACCACATTGCCATCTAAGTCCCTACCATATCATGAACCGTCAATTGCTATTATAGTGAGCGCTAGTGTTGTGGATAGATCTATCGGGACTAACAATCCCCACCTAGAATTTCTGGTCACAAGTTGATCATGGTGCATTTAACATTTAGAGAAACTTGTAGGCTGTTTTGGTAAACACCCTACCTTATTTGGGGCACAGACAGTTAAGGCTTCGGGGTCATGAGCTTAGTGCAATAATACATGTTTTGGACTACTGAATTTGTTTCATAGTCTACTTTAACTTAAATCTTGTGGTCCAATCTTTACTTGATAAACTTATGAATTCACTCAACCGTTGTGTTGACCTTTAGCATGTTTAATTTCAGGTCCTAAGGTCTAAGCTTTGATGGGAGTCGCGACGGATATCAATGAAGATGGATTCTGTGTTTATTTAAATTCGATGCAACTTTTATCTATAAAAACTTATGTCATCTTTTGGGATTATGAAGCTTTTGTTTAAAAGAACGTATGTAGTATGTTTATGACTCTTTTAATATTTTGGGACCATAACTGAAAACTCTGATATTATAAAATGCATCGAATGAAATTTTATTTAAACGTATATTTTGAGGTCGTTTCTTATATCTTGTTTGTTGTACTTTGATGTAGCACCCCATTGTTACCATTCAAGGTATGACGAATCACTCGAAGAGATTTGCTTGAAGAGGTTGCTCGAGAAGCTAGGCCTTTGAGTGGTATCCTTTTTGAATTTTAATTCAAAAGAGTGTAAGATATGATTTTTGATGCAAGTCGGATCCGTAACCCAAGACCCTTGAATATTTAGGCCATTGATTCTAGAGCGATTCATCTTGTTATTGATTATTCCATGGAAGAAACGTAAATTTTCATCGCCTTCTAAAGCCCATTTAGACTTATATTTTTATCTTAGGTCCTTTGCCTTGCTATATTCCAAATTAGTAAGTTCTTTAACCGACATAGCTCTAGTCATTACCTCATCCAAAGTAAGAGGACCAATTTTAGCTTTAATGTTAATCAAGGAAATTTTCTCTCGAAGCGAGGTAGCAGAGGCACATTCAAGGGAGTTAACCAATGTTCTCCATTCCTTGAGGTTCGATTTAAGTAATTGGAGTTTCTTTTTAAAGACAGTGGCCTTGGAAAAATCAACCTATGAGCCCGAAGAGTACCAAGAGTTACAAAGAATGGACTCAAAATCTTTATTGAGCATCCAAGTGTTATAAAACTTAAAGGGTACTGAACCATAATCAAAAATAGAATTTTAGAGGATAATTAGAGAGTGGTCAGAGAATTCTCTTACCAAAGCAAGAACATGTGAAGAAGGCCAATTATCCAAAAATTGTTGTGACACGAGGAAACGATCCAACTTACTTAGCTTGGATCCTTGATTGTTCATGCGCGTGAAACGCATACAGCCTAGAGGGAGATCAGTGAGCCCACAATCTGATATGAACTTGTTAAAGAGTGAAGCACCCCTTCGACAAAAAATTATACTCATTCGTTCGGACTCATTCCGGACTTCATTAAAGTCACCAAAAACAATGGAGAGTGAGTTATGGTGAGTAATGAGATTGTTAATGGTGGACCAA
>BQNB010044049.1:6254-27734 GCA_026074375.1 Tanacetum coccineum
AACCCTAAAAGGCTTACATATTTTTCTAACAAATATCTCAAAAATATCTTTTAAATATCTTTCAAATATCTTGTCATCGGTACTAACTAGCTTTCTACTAACGGTACTAACTAACCAGTAGTACTAACACTTTGTACTGTCGGTACTAAGTATAACTGTCGGTACTAACTATTTGTACTAACGGTACTAAGTCAAGAGAACATTAATCCTAATAGTCTTTCGACATTGATTTGCATAATGCCCTTTCTCTCCATAAGTATGGCAAGTAACTGTCACTGGTAGCAGATTACTTTTAGTGGCTGGCCCTTTGTTTCTGCAGTTCTTGGTCAGATGGCCCACCTTGTTGCAAGTATTACACTTAACAGTGCAGGGTCTTGTATGATGCAGAGTGCATTTCTTACACAATGGATGGTTTCCAGTATATCCATTATTTTCAGTTGGGATGACAACATAAGCCCTGAAGGTTTCCTATCTTCTATTCTATTGTGGTTGGTGATTATTGTAGCGTTTGTTGGTGTTATGGTAGTTGTTGTTATTATCATTACGGTAGTTGTTGTTGTTGAAAGTTCTTATGTCGTTAAACTTTCATTTGTGATCACTTGATACTTGCACCGGAGTGTGCAATGTTACCTTATCCATTAGCCTCTGGGCTATGTTAATGGCTTCCTATAGAGTTTGAGGTTTAGAGGCGGTAACATTCCCTTCAATACTTTGAGGTAATCCCCCGATGAAAACTTTCATCATTTTCTCATAATCTGGCACCATAGTGGGACACAAGGTTGCCAATTCCTGGAATCTTCTCACATATGTCTTGAGATCATTCCCCTTCATAGTCAGATGGTAATATTTTTCTTCCATCTTTTGGACCTCAGTTCGGGGACAGTATTTCTTTATCAAAAGTTTTTTTAATTTAACACAGGTAATCTTGTAAGCTTCTTCTATCCCAATAGGTTGGGCAAAAGAATTCCACCAAGATAGAGCTTCTTTAGTTAAAGTACCTGTAGCAAACTTCACCTTGCAGTCTTCGGTACAGTTGCTACGGGAAAACACTAATTCAGTTCTTCTAAACCAGGGGATAAGACCAATAGCACCTTCCGTACCTTTGAAGTTGATAGGTTGACAGCTCATGAACTCTTTGTAACTACATTGTCTTGCCACAGGAGCTTCTCTTGGTTTGGTGGTATTATTAGTATTTGTCATGTTAACAGCTTGTGCTTCCAGAGCTATGGAAACACTGTCAGCAACTAGTTTCCTGATGGCAGCCTGAGTCGTGGTTGGTGCTTTAGATGTTGACATCCTTTTGGGAGACATTCTATTAACATAAGATAACACGTAATAAGAATGATATCATAAGTCTTAAAATGATTAAAGTTTAAAAATAAACATTGTCACAATAGTAATATAGAAATCATAGATAATTCATATCAAATAAGTATCTATGATTTATTTAGAAATCATGGTATGATTTATAACGATGGAGACGGAGATGATGATATAAGAGAAGTTGTTTTAGGATGGATATATCGGTATTATGAAACAACAAGGTATAACAAGATTGCCATTGTATTATATCATGAACAACTTGCCTTTTACTGTACATAGTCAAAATTTGATAAGTGTTGTTATTTATACCACACATTCTGTGGCTAGGTTAAAAGCTATAACTAGTATCTAATCTAGTAGTTCGATGGTCCTTTCTGGCTGTTCTTGAGTTCATAGATTGCATTCAGAAGATTTTCCTTGTCTGCTTGGTGATGGAATTGGATTTCTTCGATGATTTGTTCTAGATTAGCAATCCTGAAGCAAGCCAGAGCAATCTTGTTGTTATTTTCCATTTGCTTTCTTTTAAGTTTGGCAATTCGAGCATAAGCCTTTTGGAGTTCAACTTCCAGATTTTCAAAATCTTGTTGTATAATCACCCGACCTTTTCCAAGACCTTCTATTTTGTCTTCTATGTGCTCAATGTGGTCGAGAGAGAGTTCATCCAGGTGATTCAGGATTTCCTCAATTTGCTCCTCGTGACGTTCCAGACTTGTCTTACGAGAGCTTTCTCCCATCTCAAATTCTTGAGGTAGGGCAGAAGTAGAGGAGAATGATTGGTTATGGCCTTGTTTCTTAGGTGACAATAATTCCTCCGGAAGAAAGAATTCTTGAGGATTAAACATTGGAGATAGCATTGTAGATGGAGGCACAATAGTTGGTGGTGGAATAGGTGATTCTTTAGCATAGTATGCATGCATGACCTTCATATAGGGGTCATCATGAAAAAGTGAAAGAGTTGGTGAAACTATTGGAACTACACCAAATGAGTTATTTGAAGAGCTAGAATAAGTTTTTCCTGGTGAAGCTGGGACATAGTCCGGGGAAGCCGGGATATAGTCCGGAAAGTTAGAGGAAAAAGCATCCTCAATATCGGAAGTAGGATGGTTGGGAGAAGACATCACTCTGTTAACAACCCAGTAGTAAATAACATAAGTTATTTATATAATAGTATAATAGTTATGTATCTTTACATACTATTCAGGAGATGTAGTGGCACGGAGGACTTTCTTGGATGGAAAAAGAAAAGTAGTTATAGTTAAGGTTTTAACCTTGTTCTCTATAACCGTGGCTCTTGATACCAATCTATAACACCCCCATTTTTGACATATAGCAGCGGAAGCTAATCTGGGGTATTATTTCATAGTACAACAGTCATAATCATAGAAAACGACTCGAAAGAGACGTTTTTAAAAGATAAGTTATCATTCATTATTTCATCAGAGTTTTTACAAACAGAGGTCCCAAAATCTACATGAAAACATAAAGTTTGAATGATAACAGTTTAGCCATCTTCAAGTCCGTGCCACTCCGTGCCATAAGATGTTCAGTTACCTGAGATAAACATGCTAAAAAGGTCAACACAATGGTTGAGTGAAATTCATAGGTTTATAATAAATAGTGTGAATACAAGTCATCATAAGAGTGGGTTACGTTGTTATACACCCATAAGTGTAATAATTGCAATGAGTACAATTATTATGGAAAACAGTATTATTGCGTCTAAGCTCATGGCACTCAAACTGACTAGTGTATATATCAATAATGATATATATAAAGATAATGGCCCCCGTGTAGGTAATTGCCATATACCTATGAGTTTCAAATATAGTGCGTTTGGTTACCTATCCGGCTAACACAAACGGGATTCGTCAATCCCAATAGGCCTATTCACAATATTCGCGTTCACTCGCAAGTGATTAATGGTCCATGATGGTGGGGGTCTTTTGGCATAAAGGGACTTAGACAACAGATGCAATAATATATCAGGATAGCATACATTTAGAAAACACTTGTATTCATGGTTTATAGCATGTATCCCCCTCACGGGTTTATGAAATAGAAGATTTAAAAGTGAGGCTATGAACTCACCTTAACAGTATAGGGAAATCTGATTGATGGCAAAAGTATATCAAGTGAAAGTAACGGCTTCGTCACGCAACCTGGGGTGATATGTCAAGTCTTAGTGTGATAGTTTATGTTTCAAAACTTCATGATGTTTAACGTATATCTTTGATTTATGGAAATATTGTATCACTGTTCGGGCCATCATAATTCAGAAGTCATGTAGTAAACGTTTGAGGAGCCAGGACACTTTAAATCGTAAATCCAGCAAACTCGTCAAAATGTATACCCAAATGAAATCCCTTATATGAAGCTCCCTAGTAACGTGATACGATAAGATTTTAAGTTTCTTCAAAAGTTAGTCGATGATAGATTATGTTAAATATCTAATGAAATAATGCGTCGATTTATGATTAATAACGATAAATGTGTCGGGTTTTAATAAAATCGAGTTTTATAATATTAATATATATTTTTATAATTTATATAAAAATATTATATTTTATATTTTTAAGTTTTGCAAAATTGGCAATATATACCCTTGGTTTATAAAATTTTACAACTTTAGTCCTTTATATATAAAGGTATATATAATTTAAACCTTTAACTTTGAAACTTGGCAAAATAGGACCTTATAGTTATAAATTTGAAATAATGATATTTTCAGCCCCTTTAGTTATAAATTTCAGAAAGTTACGATATATACCCCTTGCATAGAATACTTTTACAAAACAAGTCCAAAATCCATAATAAGGTATTTTTGAATTCTAAAAGAGTTTTATAGCTTATGGCTTATTAGAATAAGCTAAAATAAATTAGGATAAATAGCTTTTACGAGCTTATAGCTTATTAAAAGATCTTATGAGCTTAAAAACAAAAAAATGGGTCGTTTGGTTTATAAAATTTAACCCGATGGGTTTAAGCTTTTAAAACTTGATAAAAAGCTTATAGAAATGATAAATAAGATTATAGGAATAGCTTATAATAATAGCTTATGAGTTTAGCTTGTAGATTTAAAGAAAACAAGCAATTAGGGTTTTAAGGTTTCATTTGGTTTTAGAAAATTAACCACGCATGGTTTTAAGTTAAAAGCTTTTAACAAGAGTTCATACATGATTATAAGATACTTATTAAGGATTCAAAATAGAAAACGAGCTTATTGAACGAGACTTAGGCTTACTTGAGCTCAAAGTGGGTCAAAAATGGGTTTTGAGTTTTGTACGCCTGGAAACAACCTTGCAAGGATTCTTCTCTTGGTTTATTGGCTTTACTTCTGTTCTTGGGGACCTTCTTTACTTTCTTGATCAGCTTAGAACTTCTTTGATTGTGAGAAATGAGTTTGAGAGGTGTGAGATTAAAGTATGAAGGGTGCAGCTATTTATAAGGTCGAATGACCCTTGGAGACCAAGTTTTAAGTGACGTGGTGGCTAAATCTTGTAGGGTGCTGACTTAGGAGGGCTAGGAGGTGTGTGTTAAAGGCTAGGATAGTAGCTATGATGTGTTGGAAGGGTTTTTGAGGGGTGATGTGGTCGCGGCTAAAAAGGAGCAACAAGGAGGTGATGTAGCAAGCTTGGTGGCTTAGGAAAGGAATAAAGGTGCTTGTAAGCTACTTGGGTGGCTGCTTGGTGAGTCATAGTGGTGCTTGAGGTGTTAGGGTGCTAGCTTAGGATTGAAAATGGGTCAAAATAGAAAGAAAATGGTGTCGGGTTGATTTTGCTTTTGGGTTAGGGTTTTAGGGTTTTAATTTATGTTAGGGTTAGGGTTTAAGATAGTTTAGGGTTTAGGATTAGTGTTAAGATTAAGGTTTAGGGTTTAGGATTAAGGTTTAAGGCTTAGTTTTAAGGTTTAGAGTTTAGTTTTAGGTTTAAAGTGAAATTAAGGTTTTAGGGTTTTGTTTAGGTTTAGGGTTTTAAATTAGGTTTTAGAATGATTTAGGGATTAGGTTTTGGGTTTAGAAGTCATGCATTAAGTGCTTGTACCTTTTACTAAAGTGGTGGTAAGAAACCAAAGTGATTTAGGAGGTAAAATGACCTAATTTGACTTTCTTGCATTATTGACTTGTACATTGTGTTTTAGAAGGTTGTAACTTGATTTAGGAGGGAAAAGATATTCAAATGTGGTGTATTGATACTTGTACACATACTTTAAAGGCTTGTACATTCATTTTATATGTATACATTACATATAATTAGGGTTTTGATATAAATGTTAATGTTTAATGCTTGTTTTGAAATAGCATTTTGAAAAGTATGTTAAATAGATAATGTACTTGGTAAAAATGGTATTAAGATATAGACTTGACATATTAGGATGTTTACATGATATAAACATAGATATAGATGGCATTGATAAAGGTTGCGTGAGCTCGTTTACTTTAGAGATGCAAGTTACGTTGCATTATGAGATAAAGCAAAAAATTTCCCTGTAAGAAGGTGGTGTATATATAATAGATGGATATTACAGTGCATCTAATTTAATAGATGGATATTTATATTAATGAAAATTGCAGTTTGTTATACACTGTGAGTCAGAGCCTAAAACCATAATTCCTTTAAGACCCAATGATAATGAGAAAGGGCCACCTAGTAGAGATGGCAAAGTTTATCAACCAAATGATGGTGCTATCACATACCATACTGGACATGATGGAGAACACTCTGCAACTCCTATAGGTAATGCAAGACTTAATTTGATGGAAATGTTTAGCTCAATTTATGAGGTTTCCTGTTTTTTCAATAAGATTTTGCTAAATGTTACTAAGGAAGTTGGTCCTATAAGGTCTCAAAGACCTTCTAAATTACCTGCTAAGCTGAATGAATTTGTGTTAGATATTAAAGTTAAACATGGCTCAAATAGGTTTGCTAATCATTATGTGTTAAGTTTTGAGAATTATTGCTTTGTGTCTAATTTGAATAAGTATAGTGAGCGTTCTTCTTATGAGGAGTCTTTGAAAGATGTTAATTGAGTGAATGCTATGAATGATAAAATGCATGCTCTGTATGAAAACAAGACTTAGTTTATGACTGATCGTTCCAACTGGCAGAAAACCAATTGGTTGTAAACAGGTTTTTAGGATTAAGTATAAGTCTAATGGTGAAATTGAGAGATATAAAGCTAGATTAGTAGCTAAAGGGTTTAGTCAAAAGGAAGGTATTGCTTATGAGGAAACTTTTAGTCTTGTGGTTAAAATGAGCACTGTTAGATGCTTGATTAATATCGCAGTCCAAAAAAACTGGAAGGTTAATCAAATGAATGTTAATGATGCCTTTCTTTGTGGGGATTTGAATAAGGAAGTTTATATGATGCCTCTTCTGGGATTTTTAAAAAAATGGTGAAACAAAAGTCTGTAAACTAGAAAAATCTTTATATGGCTTAAAGCAAGCTCCTAGACGATGAAATCACAAGTTGTCTGAAGCTTTGTTTAAAGTAAGTTTTGTGCAGTCTAAAAATGATCAATCTTTGTTTATTAAGAATAAAGCAAATGTGTCTTTATATCTGCTGGTTTATGTTGATGGCTTGGTTATCATATGAAGTGATGTTAATGAAATTGAAAGTTTTAAAAGTTTTTTGAATGAAAAGTTCAAGATCAAAGACTTGGGTGAATTAAAGTATTTTCTTGTTATTGAGGTCTTAAAGACTAAAACTGGTTTGTGTTTGAGTCAAAGAAAATATTGTCTTGAGTTACTTCATGAGTTTGGCTTATTAGCATGCAGGTTAGTTATGACACATTTGCCTAAAAACATTGTTCTCAGTCACAAGGAGTCAAATTTTGATAAATTTATTTAAACATTACTAATTAACAAAAATTGGTTGGAAAGCTAATTTATTTGACTCATAGTAGAACAAATATATCTTACTCAGTTCACTATCTAAGTCAGCATATGCATGCTCCTTTGAAATCACATTTTGATATTGCATTAAGGGTTCTTAAGTATTTGAAGCTTGCACCAGGTCTTGGTGTTGAAATTTCTAAGCAAAAAGTAGACAAAATTATTATTGCATTTTCTGACTTTGATTAAGCAAAATGTCTAGTAACCAGAAAATCAGTTTCTGGATATTGTGTTTTTGTATATGGTAATCTTATCGGAAGAGTAAAAGGCAAGCCACTTTGTCAAATTCTTCTGTTGAGGCTGAGTATAGGTCTATGGCCTCTACTACTTGTGAGATTCTGTGGATTGTGAAAGTTTTGGGAGATTTTGGTTTGAATGATTTAGTTCTTGTAAATTTGTACTGTGATAAAAAGTCAGCTATACATATTGCAGCAAATCCTATTATGCATGAGAAAACAAAACATTTTGATATTGATGTTCATTTGTATGGGAAAAAGTTGCTAGTGGTCTAATAAAAACTGTAAATGTTGATTCTGAGTCTGAAGTTGTTGATATCTTTACTAAGGCACGTAGGACTGAACAACATTCTGTTTTCCATGTTTGTTTCATAAATTTGAGGAAGGGTGTTAAAAGTTATAAATGATATGTGGCAAACTTATGAAACTCATAGGGTTAATATTGTAACTATGTTATAACTGCTAACAAGTTTTGGCATTGTTTGTTAAGTTATTAATAATGTAGGGTTTAAAAGTGTAACTTGGAGAGAGAGGGGCTATATAAGCTGAAGAGCATATCTAGGGTTTCAAAACTTTCTCTTGGAAAATTATATCGTCTCAATTTCTCTCTAGTTTTCACTTATGGTTTTGATTCTTGATCAACTTGATCAAGTTTCTGTTTGTTTGTTAGGTTTCTAGTTAAAGGTGTTGTAAGTGTGAAATTTTTGTATTTCTTGAGTTGCATCCGTGTTGGGGACAACTCATTTTCATTATGTTGTAGGCAGACACTCATTTCAGGACTTACAACAACATATCTAATCTCGTCGGAGCGAGGTATAAGGGAGGTGAAATGTAGACAGATCCTACCTCTACCTCTAGGATAGATCTGGAAGTAAAGAGACTGCTTCCATGGGACCTCTGTCCATTGTACCTGTGCATAAGGGTATGCTCAAGGAAAGAGAACAAAAACAAGGCAAAAGCAAAGGTAAGGGAACGACCCAAACATAAGATGGAGAACACGCATTACAAGCAACTACATCATGAAAACACGAGGAAAAGGACAACACAACCAAAGAGCAAAGGTCCACTATAGTCATAATTTTTATTATTCCATTCTAATATGGATGTTATTAGGCCTAAGCCCATAGTCTAGAATAATCTCTTGTATCATATATATAGATTACTTGTTATCTATAATAATCAAGCAAATCAATTATTCCAATATGGTATCAGAGCAAAATCGACCCTCTCCTAATTTTCCTCTCAAAGTTATCCTTCTGTTCTTCTATTTCCTCTCCTAATTTTCCTCTCAAAATTATGCTTATCTTCTTCTATTTCCTAACCAGTTAAAAAAAAAACTGAAAGTTACGACAGTGGAAGAAAGTAATTAGTACTGTTATCCCAAATAACTAATCCATAACACAACTAATAAACTATACCAATAAGCCTAAGAAAACCAAATAAGCTAGAAAAGAGAAAGGAAGTTTAGAGAGAGAAAGTAGAGAGGGAAAGAAGGGAAGGTTAGATTGCTATGTGTGAAATGTAACAACTAACACCCTCTCTATGTGTGGAGAGGGTTATATTTATTGTCCCATGCCACAAGTTAGCATATGGGCTATTCTCTTGGGTCAGGCTTGCTTGTGTTGGGATTTAGCCCGAAATATGGATAATATTAGCTTAAAGTCCAAGCCCGTTGAACCCGACTAGCCTATTACAATACAAGACTAATTGTAACTAAGATGATCAATAACATTCTTGTTCGACTTATAGAAAAATCAGGCTAACAATCTCCCCTAATATTGAGGTCGACTTTAATCTCCCTAACATGGTGGTGATCTTGATTTGACTCTTGAGCTTTCCCTTTTTTGTCTTGTCTTCGTCTTTTCTTATTTGTAGTGGCTTTGTTCACCATGCCTTGTGTGATCTTCATCTTGAGCCTTTGTCTTTTGACTTTAAATTCTTGAGATCTTTAATCTTGTATCATCTCCTTGACTTGAATCGTTTCGATTTAACTTTCTTGATCATCTTGTGCTTTTGACCGACATACTCATACTTTCTTGATCATCTTGTGCTTTTGACCGACATACTCATACTTGCCTTGAAAGCTTGCAACCTCCTCTCTTCAGACAAGGCTACAAAACTCCAGAGAATGCTTCTAAGGCCAACAATCTCCTCGGAGAATACTTCTTTGTTTGACTTTGAGTATCTTTGATGATAAGATGTTCGTGATTATTAGAGTTGCGGAACTTGGACATGAAGTTTTTTTTGGTTATGTGTGTGGTTGTTTTTTTTTTATTTTTTTTTTTATTTAAAAACTTTCTGACCGATGTATTCTTATCACAGTAACAGTCTTGATGTTAAATGATTGACTTTTAAAGCTTGAGTATGAGCATGTGGTAATGAATCCAACTTAGCTGGAATAAGGCTGCAACATCGACATTTGTACATGCATTTGAATATTAGTAATAAAAAGCATATATGGACGAATATGGCTTTGTCATTCGTCGAGAGATGGTTGCAATAACCTCTGGTTCCGTGAGGACCTACCTGTGATCAGGTAGGTACAATTAAGAAGAACCTCATTGACAGGGTTTCAAGCTTAAAGTGTAGGATCTTCTAATACAAGTGTATTAGATTCACCATGCTTTCATGTTCTCATTATCGAAACGTCTCAAAGCAGACAACACGATAAGAGTGAATCAGATAGTTACTATCTTTCTAATTAAGTCATCAATTCATTTACTGTACCAAATTGATATCCAGTTATCACAACTTGAAGGCGGGGTATATAAATCTTGCAAGTCACCTACCGCAAGTACTGTTTGATGATAAAACTGGAAGGATTCTATTCTTCATTGTGAACTAAAGAGTATCACTCTGAATTTCGGGCAAGATCTCAGGATATATGCTAGGACTCTTGTTTACATCCTTGTGAACTAATGGTGTTCACAAGTGTAATAGACAATGTGTCCCTAATGAGATTTATAATTTGATCTCTCTTGGCTCTAGACTCGATTTGTGCACTTTGGTTTTAGTAATCGAAGGCTGAAGCTGACTGCCACCTATTAAATATCAACAATCTCAAAGTGAGATGTCAATAGACAATGCGTGTATCTGCGTGACAAATGAGACAAGTCTCTTTTAAGAGAAACTCAAAATAGGCTAAGGAAGGGGGGTGGGGGGGGGGGGGGGGGGGGGGGGGGGTTGTGTATGCAATATCAGGGTCCATGAAGACTTTCTTCAATACCAACTGTTAGGAATACGAAAGTATCAGTCACTTCCATTAATATCGTTAGATAGCTCGTTAAGTAATATTTAGAAACTTAATAGGCTAGTTAAGGAAAAACCCATGAAAAGCCCATGAACAAAGCCCATATCCGGCTATATTGTAAGTATATAAACCCTTTCCATGCTATGGAAAGGGTGTTAGTTGTTTCATTATTTTACACATAGTTATACATTATTCTCTTTCAATTTCTCTTACTAGAAGCAGCCACTCACTCTTTTTCTCTCCCCCACTCTCTTTCTCTCATTAGATTTTTTCATACTTATAGGTGTGTTTAAAGATTACTTATATTCTACAATTGGTATCAAGAGCCATGGGGTGATATCTTGTTATTGTATCATTGATTTATCTTTTATTTTTTTGTTGACTTTGTCGAACCATACAACGGTTCTTATGTTTTTTTGTGGTTTAAAAAGACCAAAATTTTACTACTTCTTCTTCTTTGTCTTAGTATACCTAGTTGTACATGCAAAACTGGAAAATACATAGAAATCTTCCATTTTGACAAGTTTTAGTTTGAAAAGTACTTTGTGTCCAAAAACCTTTATTTGAAATTTGTTTGTGTTAAAAAGTTAAAGTTGTATTTTAAGGTTTACTAGGCTTAGATAGTAATTGTACAGGAAATCCTTGAGTAAAACATCAAAAAGTGGAGTTTTTAGTGTTTTTGGAAAAGTTGAACAGTCGGTGGTAGGAGGCGAATAGTTATGCTCACTTAAAGGTGAATTATTCACATTCTTGAAGGCGAATTAATTTTTTTGTGGCGAATTAGTCCAAGACGAATTAATCCAAGGTGAATTAGTCCAAGGTGAATTACTCCAAGGCGAATTAATCCAAGGTGAATTAGTCCAAGGTGAATTACTCCAAGGCGAATTAATCCAAGGTGAATTAGTCCAAGGCGAATTAATCCAAGGTGAATTAGTCCAAGGTGAATTACTCCAAGGCGAATTAATCCAAGGTGAATTAGTCCAAGGTGAATTAATCTAAATCTAAATTATACGGTTTATTTGTTTGATTTGTAAAATCCCGTGTAACGTTATTTTCTTAGTTTAATCAAGAATTGTAAAATCCCATGTATTCTCAAGACTTACAACACTTAAAATCAACTCACTTTAACACAATTACTTCTTATCACTCTTCGATCAACAAAAGTCATGCATTAAGTGCTTGTTCCTTATGTTAAAGAGGTGGAAAGATTAAACATGATTTAGGAGCTTAAATGACCTAATTAGGTTTTTAGGCATTATTGACTTGTACATTGAGTTTAAATGAGTTGTACATTGACTTAGAGGGAAAATATGATTCAAATATAGTACATTGTACACTTATACATATGTTTTGAAGGCTTGCACATTCATTTTATATGTATACATTACATATAATTAGGGTTTTGATGTAAATGTTAACGTTTAATGCTTGTTTTGCAATAACGTTTTGAAAAGTACGTTAAATAGATAATGTACTTGGTAAAAATGATATTAAGATATAGACTTGACATATTAGGATGTTTACATGATATAAACATTGATAGAGATGGCATTGATAGAGGTTGTGTGAGCTCGTTTACTTTAGAGATGCAAGTTACGTTGCATAATGAGATAAAGCAAAAATATCCATGTAAGAAGGTGATATATTTATAATTGATGGATATTAAGGTGCATCTAATTCAATAGATGGATATTTTAGTGCATCTAATTTAATAGATGGATAATTACATTGATGAAAATTACGAGTTGTTATACGTTTATCGGGAGCCCCGTAGGTAGTGAGCGCTACTCACCCGGATAGGGATAATTAGTCTTAATAGATATATTTACAACATTCGCGCTTACTTAACCAGTCCGTCGGTTAAGCAATTGACGGTTCATGATAGTCCAGGCATTAGTGGTCTATTCGCTACTTAGGCAACACGTAATTAGGAAAAGAAAACATAAAGTAACTGTGTCCATAGTTTAAAAACAAGCAATCTTTCTCACCCCAAAGTAGTAAAGTAAAAGAAGAAAAACGTGGGGCTATGAACTCACCTTCGCAAGATGAGCAAATGATAATCACGTAAGTAAAAGATGATAGAAATCTAGCCGCGACCTAGAATAATAACGCGTCTTAAAAACACGGAAAGTATGCCAAGAATTGCACAATATGTTCATCACCAACAGACATACATGTGTGTTTTTGTACTTTGACTTTAATTAACAAAACGTGACAAAATAAAATTATAGAGTTTGTTGTTAAGTTTCGGCGTTTAACAAAAAATTACTATTTTTAGTAAGTTTATATTTTAGGAAAGTTTTTAGTTTCGGGACGTTAATACCGCCCCCTACATTTACTTAATCCATATTTCCTTAAGTGCACTAGAGAAATCTAAATGTTTAACTTCCATGTCCATCTTGCTAAAATTTACCAAACTTACTATTTTTAGTAACCTTAACGCTTTTCCTAAAATATGTTAACGACGCCTTTAAATGATACTAATCAATATATATGTTTTACTATATGTTTCGCTAATGATTTAAAAGCTCAAAATATCTCGAAAGTGTCCAAAAACCTATTTTACTATTCACATCAGCAACTATTCATTTGGTTTTTGTCGAAAAATGTTTCAAGTTTTATTTGGCTATAACTTGGCCGTTTTAAGACCAATTTTAATGTGCGATATATGAAAAACTATCTATTCGAAACGAGCTCTTCAAAAACTACTTTTACGCCTAATGAAAACATTCTTAAGACACTTAAAACCTCAAAACCATTTCGGATCAACAACTACCTATATCACAAACGCTTCCAAAAATCACACCAAACTTCACAATAGTGCCTATTCTTGCCTAATCTCTATTCACAACTAAACCACAACAAAACCACACATAAAACTAACCTAATCTCTTCATTTATATTGTTGCAACTCTCATCTCACAAAGAACATAATATTTAACTATTGAAACAAAATAACATCATTATTTATAAAATCTTATTTTACACAACATATGGATGTATGGATCTTGAACATATATGAAAGAACATAAGTAAACCACAAGAAAATATTCAAGACACATACAAGAAAGAAGAACAAGTAGAGAAATCACAAGATCTATATCCCAATATACTAGATTTATAAAACACAACAACAAATCTTGAAACCCAGTTTATAAACTCTTGAAAGACCCTTGAAATCAAATGAAAACCTTCTTGGAATAACCTTGGATCTTAATAAAATGAAGTTTAGGATTTGCGAATATTGGGAGAAATCAAAAGTATGGATTGTATGTGTGTTTGTGTGTGTTTCGTGGGCTAGGAGGGGACAAGAGAGAAGAGAAAACAATTTTGCCAAATGAAATCAAAAGTATGGATTGTATGTGTGTTTGTGTGTGTTTTGTGGGGGGAAGAACAAAAATTTTATTTTTGGCTCCAAGTTTAGCTTAAATGGCTCACTAGTGGAATTGTGGGCCAAAGGTCAACATGTGAAGTGTAAAAGCCATTGGCTTGTAGTGGAGAACAAAACAAACATGCCACTTTCTTTTCTTATGCATGCATGTGATGTTGTATTTAAAAAAAGATGCTCTTGAATTAATTTAGGACTTATGGTTGCATTTGGTTTGGTTTAGGCGTCCATAATATGACAAGAGGGGGAGGGGCGGGGGTTATGAACGAAAATTTTGACTTATGAATATGAGATGGATGATAACTAAAGTTTACACGAAAAGATTTTGGGTTTTTGGGGTTCCGTTAGGTCAAAAACGTGAAAACGTAATTTAAACGTTTAAGCGTAAAAATAAATACCAGGAGTGATCATAAACTACGAAACACTTAGAAAAAATAAAATAACTCATATAATATCTAAACTAATCAGAATTTGAAGTCGAAACGCGTCCGATGACGTTTTTCAGATTTACGCAGGTTAACTTCCAGGTAAACTGCCAAATTCAAACGTAACGTATAAAAAGTAAAAAATAATGATCAGAAAAGTTTAAAATATTAACCTGAAATTTTCGGGGTGTGACATTCTTCCCTTGTTAAAAGAGCTTTGTCCTCAAAGCTTAAGACGTGGAGTAAGGGTTAACGAAAAGATGAGGGTACTTTTTCTTCATTTGATCTTCACGCTCCCAAGTAAACTTGGGCCCTCGTTGCTAATTCCAACGGACCTTCACGATTGGAATGCGGCTTTGCTTTAGCCGTTTAACTTCTCGATCCATAATTTCAACTGGTTCCTCAATAAAATTAAGCTTGTCATCAATTTGGATTTCATCCAACTGAATAGCTAGTGGTTCGTCTATGAAACACTTCTTCAAATTGGAAACATGAAAAGTTCTATGAACTCGGCTTAATTGCTCTGGGAGTTTAAGTCGATAAGCAAGTGTTCCTACTTTAGCAACAATCTTGAAATATCCAATATAGTGAGGGTTCAGCTTCCCCTGTTTGCCAAAACGTATCAGCCCTTTCCATGGTGATACCTTCAACATAACCTTATCTCCAACCTCAAATTCCAATGGCTTACGCCTCCTATCGGCGTAGCTCTTCTGTCTATCTCGTGCAGCTTGAATCCGCTTCTTGATCTGAATGATTTTCTCAGTTGTTTCATGAATAATTTATGGACTAGTGAGCTGAGCGTCTCCAACCTTAGCCCAACAAATAGGCGATCGACATTTTCGGCCGTAAAGAGCTTCAAATGGTGTGGCTTTGATACTAGTGTGATAACTGTTGTTGTAATAAAACTCCACTAAAGATAGGTGTCTATCCTAAGCTTTCCCAAAATCAATCACACAAGCACGTAGCATGTCCTCCAAGGTTTGGATGGTTCTCTCACTTTGACCATCAGTCTGTGGATGGTAAGCCGTACTCATATCCAATTGAGTACCTAGGGCTTTGTTTAGCGATTTCTAGAATTAAGATGTAAATTTACTGTCTCGATCTGAGATAATCGAAACCGGCACCCCATGTCGTGAGACTACTTCCTATAAGTATTATCTCGTCAACTTCTCCATTGAGTCAGTTTCCTTCATTGGTAAGAAATGAGCAAATTTCGTGAGTCTGTCAACAATTACCCAAATTGTATCTTGACCAGACAACATCTTTGGCAACTTAGTAACAAAATCCATAGTAAGTTTTCCTATTTCCACACTAGGATCACAAGTTAAACCAACAAACCGGATGGTTTTTGGCAGTCGGCCTTGACTTTGGCAAAAGTCAAACATTTACTAACGTAGGTGGCAATATCTTCTTTCATATTCGGCCGCCAATACAGTTTCTTTAAATCTTGGTACATCTTGTCCGATCCAGGATGAATTGAATATTTTGACTTATGCGATTCATGCATAATCAACTCTCTTAAGTTACCTTGATAAGGTATCCAACTTCTCCTTCAAGCATAATGTTCCATCAGTACGTTGCTCTAGCTTCTTAATCATACCACACAGATCTTCAGTTCTAAAATTCTCCTCCTTCCTCGCCTCAACTTGAGCGTTTAAAATTTGCACAGGAAGGTTCAGACCAATCGTCAAAATCAAAGCTCGAACTCGTAGTGGCTTATTCTGCTCCTTTCGGCTCAAGGCATCTGCCACCACGTTCGCCTTTCCCAGATGATAACAAATCTCGCAGTCGTAATCGCTCAAAAGCTCTAACCATCTACGTTGTGTCATTTTCAACTCTTTCTGATCTAGAATATGTTGCAAACTCTTATGATTAGTGAACACAATGCATTTCGTTCCGTACATATAATGTTTCCACATTTTAAGAGCAAACACTACAGCTCTAAGCTCTAAGTCATGTCTAGTGTAATTCTTCTCATGAATCTTAAGTTGGCGTGACACGTAGGCTATGACTTTCTCCCTTTGGATCAAAACTGTGCCCAACCCTTTTCGGGTAGCATCACAGTAAACCACAAAGTTTTCATTACCTTTGGGTAAAGCTAAAATCGGTGCACTACAAAATTTCTTCTTCAACAGTTGAAATGCAGCTTATGCCTTTTCACTCTAATCAAACTTTACTTTCTTTTGAGTTAACTTCGTCATAGGTTTGGCAATTTTTGAGAAACCTTCGATAAATCATCGGTAATAGCCAGCAAGACCTAGAAATTGACGAATCTCTGTTGGGGTCTTAGGCAATGCCCAATCCTTTATTGACTCAATCTTAGCTGGGTCCACGTAAATGATTTCACTATCAAGCACGTGACCAAGGAATTGTACCTTCGACAGCCAAAATTCACACTTTGAAAACTTGGCGTACAATTCTTCCTTCTTAAGCAACTCCAAAATTAACTTAAGATGTTCTGTGTTCTCTTCCTTGCTGTTGGAGTAGTGCAAGATGTCATCAATAAAAACGATCATGAATTTATCTAAGTACGATTTGCACACCCAATTCATTAAGTCCATGAATATTGCCGGTGCATTAGTCAGTCCAAACTGCATCACTTGAAACTCATAGTGACCGTAGCGTGTTCTAAACACTATTTTTGGAATGTCTTCCTCCCAAACTCTGAGTTGGTGATTACCAGATCTCATGTCGATCTTAGAGTGGACTCTTGACCTTTGCAACTGATCAAATATGACGTCGATTCTTAGAAGTGGATATCAATTCTTCACCGTCAGCTTGTTCAGCTCGTGGTAGTCAATACACATCTGAAAAGATCCATCTTTCTTTTTGACAAACAAGACCGGGGCTCCCGAGGGTGAGGAAATCGGTCTTATAAATCCCTTGTCAGAAAGTTCTTGCAGCTGAGTAGACAGTTCTTGTAGTTTCGACGGTGCTAATCTATACGGGGTGCGTGCCACAGGTGCAGCACCAAGGACCATGTCGATTTGAAATTCAACTTGTCGCATAGGCGGTAATCCAGGCAAGTCCTCAAGTCGCTTCTCCTCCGGCTTGTCTTTGGTTTTCTTCTTCGTAACTTGTGCCAGAAAAATTAGGCAACCTCTCTTAATATATTTATGAGTTTTAGTGCACGATATAATGCTCAACTTCGACTTCTCTCCTTTGCCGCCTCTATCACCTTGAACTATCAACACTTCATCTCCATAGGGAATTCGCACAATCTTTTCATCGCAAACAATCACCGCATGATGATTCGCTAACCAATCCATGCCGATGATGATGTCGAAACTACCAAGTTCTACGGCCATTAGATCAATATTGAACGGGTGACCTAACAATCCTAACGTACAACCTCTAAGCACATTATCAGATCCTATTAGCCTTCCGTTAACTAGCTCAATATATTTAATGTCTAAGATAGATGGGACGATGTCACTTAGTAGGATAAAAACTGTGGGTACGAAATTTCTGTCGGCTTGGTTCTAGGTACTTGTAAGAATTATGTCCTTTGCCTTATTTCATGACCATTAGAAACCTGGACGGTGAATAAATTTCCTAATTTTCTTAATTCTATCCCAACGAATGAGGATAAGTCTATTATGTTCTAAAATCTTAAAATCCGTAATTACCGTCACTACAAGGAGTGTAACAACTGGCAAATTTCAGAATTTTAAATGACTATCTTACTATTTGACTTTTTGACTTTTGACCTTTTATTGGCTCATAAAAACAATTACCGCGTAATCGGTAAAATTTTCGGAACATATTTTAAATAATAAATCATATTTATTATTTCATATCTCATGTACAAAGTTATTTTTAACTTATTTGACTGGAAAACAAAAAAGAGGTATGTTATTACTAAGCTGACGTATCAAAAACGACCCACTAAATCACGTTTTCACGACTCAGACTCTGAAGCAATTTGATGTAAAACGACATTCCGGACAACTTTTTAGTTTTGCCCGAGACCCGGAAACAAACAAAAATTGACTAAAATACCCTCGCAAAATTTTGAACAGCGCACACAACGCGTGCCGAAACAAAAAAATAATTAAATTATATTTAATTATTGCATTTTATTAAATAAAAAAATTTAATAAAATATTAAGGATTTTATTCGAGAACGTTTGTTGATAACGCGAATATTCGAGTTAAAATTTATTTTTTTGGGACAAAACATAACCGGGTTACCAAATAAATAACAAACATTTTTAAAAATGATATAAAAATAATTATGAAATACTGTCAAGTAAATACTCATTTTTATCAGAAAAATGATTCGGAAAACAATGGCGCAAGTTTCGTGTCTTGAATTGACCGTTAACTAGTTCAAACGAGTCCCGAATCGATAGTTATCAAAACTACGTTAAAAATTTACACAAGGAACCCTCAACTATTAAACACTTGTCATTTATTTTATAACTTTTAATATATATATAAAATTTATAAAATATCTTTTCATTTATATATAACACAACACACACACATACACTCATTCTCTCTCACTCTTTCCGGCATCCACCGGTCGGATTCCGGCCACCACCGCCGTCGGAAAACTTTTCTGGCGAGTTTTTCGACCAAGTCCCAAAAGCCTCCCCATCACCCGATCTACTCGATCACCACCAGCCGACGCCACTGCCACCACCAACAACATCATCACCACCCTGACACCTCGTTGTCATCACCACCATATCACCATCTTTATCCCGTCACCACCATCACGACCACCACAGCCACCTCGAAGGCGCGTTGGTTTTGATAAAAATCCATCAGTGTAACATCTGAGAATATTCGGATTTTTTAGATAATTATTATACCCTTTGACTTTTAGGTCTGGCTTGACTTATAAGAACGATCATCTATATCACGTATTCACGACTCGGACTCTAAAGCAATTTGATGTGAAACGACATTCCTGACAACTTTTCAGTTTTGCTCCGAGACTGGATATCGAGCCGAAGAAAAGGCCACTTAAACAGCACCGCAAACTTTTTCTCGAACAATATACAACGGGACACACAAAATAGAATATATACTCTGCGCTTCTCTCGAGACGTTTTTAATTATCAGTTTATTTTATTTACTAAAAATATTAAATAAATTAGTCATCATTTTTTAAATTATAAAGCGTTTGTTGATACCGCGAATATTAGATGTTGAAAATCTTTTTATTTTGGACAAAGTGTAACCGTTCAAAAATTGAATAACAGATATTTTATTTCAATGGTTACTATAATATTTTGAAATATTTTCCAAATAAATTACTTCCATTTTTATCAGAAAAATGATTATAAAAACAATGGCGCAAGTTTCGTGCGTTGAATCATTCGTTAAGTCGCTCAAACGAGTCCCGAACCGTTTTTATAAAAACTATACCAAAAATGTTACACTTTAGGTCCCTCAACTATTAGGGACTTGCCACATTTAATATATATATATATATAAATTTTATACTTATAATTCATTTCCATCTTATATACACACACACAATTTTTATACACTCTCTCCCTCTCCACTATCTTCTCCGGCGAACCCACCACCGCCGGCCCCCACCGCCGCCGCCGGAAAACTTTTCCGGCGGAGTTTTCCGGCGAACACCAAATGTTATCCTCATCAACGGATCTATCCGATCCACCTACTCACTCTCCCTCACTCGCTCCTCCACACCACCACTGCCACCGCCACCGCCCCCCTCTCACCGCCACCTTCATAGCACCAAGGGTGCGTTTGCTTCACGTAAAATAGCCACGAAGGGCGTGTTTGTTTTTAGTGGTGAAAACCACCATGAGGGTTGGGTTTGGTTCGTGTATAAAACAACCACCGAAGGGTTGTTTGGTTGGTTTCACAGCCGAAATGGGTTGAGTTAGGGTGGCAGTCAACCCACCACAAGGGTGTGTCGGGTTTGGCAGTCACCACCCCACAAGGGTGTGGGTTCGGTTATAAAAATCACCAACAAGGGTGCGTTGGTGTTCACACAAAAAGGGTGCGTACGGGTCGGGTTTAGCAAACAAAAAGGGGTGCGTCGGGTTGGTTGTGTAAACGAACGTGGGTGCGTTTGTTTCGGGTTTGGCTGCGAACACAGCCGGGGGAGGTGTGTTTGGGTTGGCTGCCAAACAACCGAAAAAGGGCATGTTTGGTTTGTGTTATAAACAGCCGGGGTGCGTCGGGTTTATGGGATAACACGGAAAGAGGTGCGTTTGGGTTTGTTATAGAACCAAGGGCGTGTTTGGTTTGGGTGGCAGCAAGAAAGCCACGAGGGGAGTGTGCATCGGGTTGGGTTCACAGCCGCAAGGGTGTCGTTGGTTTGTTTGGGCTGTCAAACAGCCGGGGCGGGTGCGAGTTGGTAGGCTGCCGGGACAGCCGGGGGGAGGGGTTGTCGGGTAGAGTTGCAACAAAAGAAGCCGGGGTGTCGGGTTGGCTGTCAACAGCTGGGGACAGCCGAGGGTTTGGTTTGGTATCGTTTGGTGTGGGTTTATAGCCGGGACAGCCGGGGCGTGTTTGGTTTGCTTGGGCTGGGTTTTGTACCGCGGGGTGTGGGGGTGTGTTAGGCTGTCGAAACTGCCGGGATGGGTGGGTTTGGTTTGCGTTTGGTTTAGTTTATAGCAGTTGGGGGTGTTTGTTTTCGGGGTTGACAACCAAACGGGGGTGTTTGGTTCGGTTTAAACAGTTAAGGGGGCGTTTGGGTTGAGTAGTTAAGGGGTGTTTGGCTGTAACAGCCAACAAAGGGTGCGTTTGGTTATTAGTGACAAATAAGAGGGCTGTTTGGGACAAGGGTCCGTTTGGTTGGGTGTGTAACAGATTTGGGTCCATTTGGGTGGATTAGCAAGAATAGGTGCGTTTGGTTAGGCGATCAACATAGGGTGAGTTTGGTTTATATATATCAAAACAACAAATGAAAATAACGAAAGGTTTCTATAAATATTAAAACCGGACAAATATTTATTGGTGGTTATAATCGGTTAAA
>BQNB010044049.1:28252-45123 GCA_026074375.1 Tanacetum coccineum
GGTAACGCTCGTTGAATCACCAAACCCGCGAATTGTTCACGAAGATAATCCGGATCGTACATGAAAACACTCCCATCTCGAGCCATAGACGTTTGCCCCGCTTCCGAATTCTGGTTCTTCTGTGCCTTCTTTGCTTCACAATGCGGATGCTCTATATGATTCCTCAACGTCGTGTTGGAACCGACCGATAAGAAATGAAAGCAATGCTTGCATTGAGCTTTTTGCGAGTTGTCGGTCATTATGCAAAGGTTGAAGTCTTTCCAAATCTGAGGGTTTCGATTGGTTGATATGATTTCACGAATTGTCGGTGCACTTGTTGAACCAACACCGGTGGTAGCTGAGGCGGATGCGGATTCACTTGCCATTGAAAGAAATTTGGTTTTGCTTTGGAGAGTTTTTTTTTGCTTAGGATTGTGATTTTTGAGTTGTGATTAACATTGAAACACAACCTCTCTATTTATAATGATAAAAATAGCACAAAGACTGTGAAGATAAGTATGTGGGTGGACAAGATCCAAAAAAAATGCCATAAAAATAAGCATGTGAAGATAAGCATGTGGGGGACAAGATCCAAAAAAAATGCCATAAAGATAAGCATGTGAAGATAAGCATATGGGGGGACAAGATCAAAAAAAATTGCCATAAAGATAAGCATAGGTACAAGATAGAGATAAGCATTGGTACAGTACAAGATTCGTTAAAAAGAGTATGAGGAGGACATGGGAAGAAATGATGTATACTTCCTTTTACCAAAAAACGTACTTATAAAACAGAAAAACGCTATTTTGAGGCCCGAAACGACCCCGAAAGGCCAAAAAGTGACAAAATTTTATGAGCCTTGCCCGTTGGGTCGTTTTTGAGTGACCATGCGAATTTCAGCCAAATCCGCCACAAAAATTTATTGCCGCAAAATAAATTTTGTTGCCGCACAATGAATTTGTTGCCGAAAAATAAATTTCTTGCCGAAGTTTAGCTTGTTCACCGCATCTCTATCGAAAACTCTCCTTCACGGGACCTCTCACAATAAAAAAGCTAAATAGAAAAAAAAAAAACGATTCGGGTTGAAACCGGTTTTTGGAAACCGGTGGTTTTTCAAACCGGTTCGAAAACCCGGTATACAAACCGGTGGAAGCTCGAAAACCCTAAACCGGTTCCAAACCGCCGGTTTAGCCTCAAACCGAAACCGGTTTGGTCAAACCCGGTGTTGACCGGTTTGGTTTTCCGGTTTCAAACCGGTTCCGGTTTTTAAAACTGGTTTTTTTGTTCACCTCTAACAAGTCCATGGGTCGGGCTTTATGTCTAACTTATTATAATGATTAAAACGTTAACATACGATAAACGTAAACTAGACACGGGCCCTAAGAGCAGGAGGATCGGTCGTGCCATTCGGTTGTGCCAAAGAACGGCGCCAGAAAACTGAACGGCGCACGGTTTCGGACCTCGCGCCATTCTCCCTGGCGCCATCAATACCAGCCCACGCCATTCATTTTTTTTTCTTTTTTTCTGTTGTGTGTTTGTGTGTGTTTTTGTGTTTGTGATTTGTATGAAAAAGTTTTTTTTTGCTTGTCGATGGGTTTTACCAGGAAGAAGCCAAGAAGGAAGATAGGGAAGAGGAAGGAAGTGTAATAATTTTTTTTACCCTATTGTTATAAAACTTGGCATTATTAGTCCATTATTTTAAGGTAATGTATTATTTTTATGAACTTAATTTTAAGGTAATGTATTATTTTAGGTATTTTTTTAATAATAAGTAAATGAATTTTTTTTTAGCCAACAACACCAGAAATGTGGTGCCAACGGATGCCCCAGCAAATGTGGTGCCGTTTAGTTTCTGGTGTCGTTCTCCATTTTGCTGACGTGGCACCACTTTTTGAGAATTTTTGATAACGGCACGAGCCCAACGACACGACCGTTCCCAGCACTCTAAGAATGATTATAACTTCAATTCTTAACAGTTTAGAGTATCATCGACCTTTGTAATATTCCACGGCCACTGTCGACGCTTATATTTCGATTGACTTTCAATGCCTCCAAAAACGATGTTTCTTTAAACACTGTAAAAATGTATTTGTCTCGCCTAAAATTATTATCCTATAAATAATTATCTTTTTATTCTTTAAAGTGTCTTAATGACTTTGATTGCGTATGTTAGAACAACTTATTAAAGATTACCGGTTGTTAGCTAATTCAATGACGCTTTATTTATTTCTTTTTTTGATGTGTGTTTATTTTTTCCGATGGTGCTCAGTTTACTAGCATTCACACAATGCTACTGCGTCAACGGGCGTATGGAAACTAACACGCACGACATGTTAATGGGCTACAAACCATATGCCGCTGAATTTGTTATTAGAAACATGTACTTACGGTGTGTGTGATCCGTCCAAATCAATACATAAAAATATATATAATATATTAATACGTAATAATAAGGAAGATAATCAATTATAGTATAGTATTACCGTCGGGTTAAGAAATTCGCTTTTAACCAAAGCGAAATCTCAAAAACCTTCCGAGTCGTTTCCTCGATGAGAGATGAATGGAAATCTACGTTCAAGTTGTAAATCGAGCTTGAATGGCATAAAAGTTTTTTTTTATTTTGTTTTCTAAATCTACTAAAAAGGAAAGCATATAAAAGGGAAACTAAACTTTTGATTTTAAACTATTTTTTTTATACTAAAAATTAAACTATTATTTAAAACTACTAGATTATACTAAAAATGATTTAAAAATATAAATGACTAAAATGCTTGCTAAGTGACGTGAAATGTTTATTAGGTGTGGGCTTAGGTTTAACGAATTAAAATGACAAGTAAAATGAAATGCTTAAAAATAAATGACAAGAAATTAAATTGCATTAAAAATAAATGACGGAATATAAATCGAAAAGACAAAACTTATGACTAAATATTTTTTAAATCTTTTTAAACCCGCACCTAAATTCTAAATCACTAATCACTTAACAAGCACTACTAAATCTACTCACTACTCATAATGAAATAAAAACTAAACATTTTAAAAATAAAGCTACTCTAAACATGGCATAAATCAAATAGGCAAACATAAAATAAAACAATAAAATAAAACTACACTAATTAATTGAAAAAGGAATAGAAAATGAACCGAATTGGAGACCCGCAATTAAACGAATACCACCCGATTTATTTAACTAAAACAACTAATAAAAGTCGGTCTAGCTAAATAAACCCGTAAGCTCCGCGCCTCATGAGTAGACCGGTCCCACGAGCAATAAAAAGAAAACAAACTGTTACTGTTGAGACAGTTTATACAAATTCAAATGTTCACTTAATGTTATCAAAACAAACATGGCCCAATTAAATTTTATCAATCCAATCGCAAACCAAAATCAAACTACACGCCAACTGCTTAACTAAATTTACAATTTCTAAAAAAAAACTAAAGCTCAATTCAAATAAGCTTTACATGATGAAAATACAAATCCAACAGGCCTTATTTAATTTTATAATCCAAAGTAGTAACAAATCCCGATGTGCGATTAACTACAAACTAAACGTAGCTCAAAAGTGTGAATTTCTAGTACCAACATGAAACTTTGATAAGCTAAGCCAACACAAATTTGAAACCGAAATAAGTATAGCTTATTTAGTTAACAAGCTATGGCAGGTAAGAACTAAAAGAAGGAAAAGAAAATAGCAATCGATATCAAATCAAAACCTGGGAAAACTTCGACAGCCACTCGAATAATAAACATAAATCTGGAAACATACTTCGATAGATCCAACAAATCATTACAAATTAAACCCAATCTCTAAATGAAAAATACATGAAAGAAATACTAACCTCCTTACTGCTACTCCTATCCTCCTCCTATTCTAAATCTACTAGAATAAAGACGAAATAAAAATAATTAAAAAAATGTAAAAGATGTAAAGGATAAGATATATATCTTCGATCTGCTACCGACTATATTACGAAACAAAAAAAACAACGGAAAAAAAATGAAGGAAAAGATAAGATAAGATGCCCCTTTTTTTTCTTCTTTTGTGTGCTGCGTCCCATCTATATTATATCTTTTTTTTTTTTGCCTTTTTTTGTACGCAGTAGCAGTAATACCAAAAATGGATTTTGGGCCTTCACACTAAATCTTGGGCATTGTTGCAATGTGTTTTGGTCTTGGGTATGTATTATGCTTCCAATCTTGGGCTGGGTTTATTTTGCAGTTTGGGCCAGCAGTTGTATAGTCTTAAGCCTTTAAATAGTATGGGTCGGTCCGACCCATATAAATGGTGTCAGGTCGACCCAATAAAAGATGAAGGCACCGTCGAACTCGATTTCTCGCGCTCTCTTTATTCCCGTGTTCGGTTTCGTCCATTTTTCTCTTTATTTTGTCCTTTTTTGTATATTCGTACCTGCACATACACAAACACAAAAACAACATATATTTGCAATTTTTATTATGTTTTTGGTCTTTTGAGTTCGTTTTTCATGGTAAAAGGTATGTATAAAATAGCGAACACCAAATTCCCCCATACTAAAGTATTGCCGTGTCCTCACGCAATATAATAAATACACGCTTAAAACTAAAAATTCCAATCCCCCCAAACTAATCACCTTGAAAAGTAGCAAAGTGCTCATCTAAAGGTATTAAGGAATCAATAGTTTGAAAAGCCCCGTTTTTACCAATTTTTTTTTTAAATGTATACACTTATTCCTACTAATATTTTTGATTTTTTTTTTTTTTTTTTTTTAGCAACTAACTAATTTATTTGACTTTCGTTATTTTCATAACCGTTAGGGATCATAGAACAAGATGTCACTTTAACTCACTAAATGCCCCAAAAAAAGATAAATTCAACGTTCCCGACTTTTCACTTAATCCAAACCCAAGCTTGAAAACAAAATCACCGTTAAGTACAAGTATAGATGCTAACACTACTCATATTTGCAATTTGTAAACTTTTCACTCCCGACAATTATTATATTTAGGCGAATGTGCTATTTCGAATTTCAACCATGGATCAACGGTTTTTTATGCAAAATCCTATGCTTCACGTTCCACCCGAAAATATTGAGTTTGAAGGCGAGATCATCCCATGTAGCGACTTTCGTCTCGGCACATCCCAACCTCATCGGCTAAGTGACCGGGCTTGACACTCACGGAGAGTTAAAAAAAAAAATCGGGACTCACGACCTTCGTTTCAAAATCTCTTAGGTTATCCTTTACACATATCTTATAATGGTAATCATTTAAATAGTCTTAGTTATCAAAGCATATTTAAATTATAATAAAAATAATTATCCACTTAATAAGCAATAAAACTTAATTAACACATCGGTCCTTAGAAGGCTACCGAACATCGTCCACGCCTCCGACACATGTAGCAAACATAATTCGACCTTGAATTAAATATTCTTATTATATTTTTTGCACACAAATTTTATTTTTTTTTTTGCTATAGATTCCATAATATATTACCGGTGCTTTTATCTCGAAGTCCACAATCGATAGCGAGTCGACAAGAGGTTACTCTACTTATTAAGACACCGGCCCCCGCCTTAAATGAAGCTTCAAACATCGCCACGCTCTGACAAGAGAAGTAATCTGCGGAGATATTTATTCTACTTATATTTCTTTATTATTAATTGCGAATAGAAAATTTCGTTTTAAGAAAAATACTTAAGTATAAAGTTTGAACAAAGACTAAAAATATTATACATTTCCATTTCAAAAATGATGATTTAAGTCAAATATTTAAAGTAGCACGTATTATTAGTCCGGTTAAGAGCTTATGGGAGAAAAAGTGACAAATACACTTTATGAGCTCTTAGGAATTCCAAAAAACCTGCTTAGCATCCCTTCTACTAACACTATCATTTTTTCGTTCTGCGCGAAGATTCGCGAATGCTTAGTTCCTAAAAAGTTAAGGAACAAGCTAGAGCTCAACACTCTCGATCGGTTCAAAATTTATTCTCATTCTACCCAGCAAGAAAGTCAAAATTGTGACAAAACATTTATTATTATTTGAATTTTTTTTTTTTTTTTTTTTGGTATTTTTCAAAAAATTTTGGTGGTAAAAACGGGCTTAACGTAAAAACAACGGCTGCAGGCATAATCAAATCGATAGATCCCCCCCATACTAGAACTATACAAAGTCCTCAATGTTGTTAAAGGGTACCTACTTCAAACTAAATCCGTTATGATTATGCCTAAAGATGTAAACGTTAAGTCGAAAAGATAAGAATATTGGATTCCCAAAAAGAAGCTAGGATGATAAGCTCGAGAGGAATGAAGGACAAACGCGAGCACGAGAGTCAAACACATCCGGAAATCCGGGACGAATAAACCAACAAAAACACAAGCAAACGAGAATAGAAGAGGCGAGCCTCTATACAACAACAAAACACTTATTCATTACAACTAAGCTAGCATACTACTACTACGATAATACTAAGATAAACATGGGGTGCCTCCCACGAAGCGCTTGTTTTAGGTCACTTAGCTTGACCCAATCCCCCATACTTGAGATTGTCAAGGGGGATAGAAATGGGGATGACGAACACCCAAATTTGGAGTGTTGTCTCCAAAAATCAACATCGGCATTTCCCTGTATGAACAACTTAGAAGCTTTAAAGCCCCTATGGTGATAGAGAAGAAGAAGAGTTCCACCTTAGAAGCTAGAACACTGTGATTGATAACTTTGTCCTTTATTTTCGGAATGAAAATGGAAGTACAAGTAAAATCCAATTATACCCCCAAAAAAACGGGGGAAAAAGAAAAGAGTAGAAAGAAATCTCATGGATTCGACTTCAATGCATATCCCCGGATCGTAAATTTTGTTACTATCTCCGAAGGAGAAGAAGACATCAAGAATCGGATCCAATATCATAGAAGGAATGAAGTTAAATCCATTAAGGGCGGGATTGGTGGGCAAATATTAGCACATCAACGGGGAAGTCTTCCACCACATCAATTGTTGAATATTCCCCGAATCGGCTAACAACATGAATGATTCGACTCGGGAAGTAATAAAGTTACGTCATCTCCGCGTCGAAATCATCACTCTCACTACCCGGTGGTTAATGAGTCATCATCATAAATATGTGTGTGAATAGATAGGTAAAAATGTTCTAATCCCTCATAAGAGAGTCACTATCCTCGACCGGGAATGATGAGATGGATGGAAAGACTCGATAGAATTTTCAGAATAAATTCTTCGGAGGCGGGGAGAAGAGTTTATCGTATAGCAAACTTCCAAAAACAAAAAAAACACCCTCAGCGAGATCCGAGTTGACATCATCAATTCCCGTGGAATTGAGTGGATGAGTGAGTTCACCGCGAACTCATCAAGAAGAGATCAATCTTTGAAGAAGAATCAAACAAAGTAAACACGATTAAGCACATATTCCAATAAGATTAGATTCGGCATCAAAGGAAATCAATTCTGAGGGAATAGAAAGTGATACTTTCTACACCTCATCCACATCAAATATGGACTAAACCTCACTCAATCTCAACACAGAGGATTAGAAGATATTTTGTTAATTCCTCCTCACACTAGAGTGTCATCATCATCTTAGACAACAAAGATAGGTTAGAGAAATTTAGATAAAGTTATCACAAACTAGCACAACACACTCACTTTCGTATATCGATAGAAATCCTCGGGCTCACTTGGGGTATGGAAAAGGTTCTCACACTACAGAACATTATGACAATTCGTCCGCACTCCGTTTTCCAGAATTGTGTCGAGAGTGCACATTCCTCCTTATGAGAGAGTCCAACGGCTTCTCGCGGTTTATAACGCGATGTGATTGCAACACACTGAGGAAGTCCAGAAATAATATACTTTTCAAGGGAATAAGATCTTTCCTCGTCACGTCATCATCGAGCCAAACGGAATCTTCCAAACCGATCTTTACCGATTGCCACTTCTTCAATTCGCATTTCTTCTCCCTTTTTTTAGTACTAAATGGACCAACCATATCACACATGGATTCATTTGCTCCATAAGCTTGTTTTTTGAGATTGAGAAACTCATTTTGAGCATTGAAAAGGCTATTTTGAACATTGGAGATTTGGATGATTGACGGTATATTGCGGGGTATGAATTGGTCAAAACCAAAAGAATATAATCATAGTCAAAATTTCTGCCTACACATGATAATAGTCTTCATTCATTGGTTGAACATTGGCGACTACAAGTTTTTTCATAGGACCCCGCATATTATCACAACAGAGGAGTTTTAGGTGAAAACTCGGTGAAGTTTGTGAAAATATCATAGCTTTGATGTAACACGGGTCTCTGATGTAGACAAACGGGACTTGAGGTGGACAATCGTAACCGTAATGAGAATCGTTCCCACATAACTCACAAGAGTATGGTACGTATTGGGGTTGTGGAGAGGATGGTTTCGCACACACTGAGTAAATCTATAGAAGAGTACGGAGTTGAAACATTGAATGATGTAACCATTTTCAACGAGTAAAATAAAAACATACTCCATCATATTCATTACAAACCACAGTTGTTGGCAAGAACCAAAAAGAACATGTTTGTTCAAACTTTGCAAATTTTGTAGGATCTCATTAAGGTTTTGATTGTAGCATGGTTCCGGATTAGAGATAATCGGAATTTGCGGTGGACAATTATAACCAATATGAGCACCTTTCCCACAAGACTTACAAGTGCATCGTTGACAAAAGATTCCATCTAACGAATCACCACACTCTAAGCAACAAAGATGGTTGATTTTTATTTTTTGTTTTTTTTTTTTTTTTATTTTTTTTTGTGGAGGACTTTGCGAGGAATTTACACCGGGGCCTTGTTTGACAACGAATGGCTCTTGATTAACAAAGTTAGTATCGTCATCGGATGACTTGGAAGTGTCTTGGAAGTCTTGAAAAACTTCCTCCAATGTCTTTCGTATTAGAGCACATTGTCGACAATATAGACCATGAACCGGGTCTCCACAATCGAGACAAATTTTTTCAATTTTAAGGGGTCGTCGAGACAAGTCGGGTATGGGAACAAGAATCTTGTCTTCAAGACCCCCTTTTGAACAACCACAGTCTCCAGTGTACAAAGTTCCACAAGACGAGCATTCTTTAATCGCGTAAAGGGGATTTAAACGATAGTCGAATGACGCCATAAGAATTAAACAATTTAGAGGGATAAGAAAAGAATTAAATAAATAAGAAGGTAAAGAGAAAAAGAATTAAATGAATAAGAGGGTAAAGAGAATAAGAATTAAACGAATAAGAGGATAGAGAAGAATATTTATAGATTTTTCAAATAATACATAATGAAAAAAAAATAAAAAAAATAAAAAAATAATAATAAAGAAAAATATTTTTAGATTTTTATTTTTAAGATAAAAGAAAAATATTTTTGGGTTTTTTAATATTTATAAAGGAAAAGAAAAAATAAAAATAAAATAAGAAGAAAAATATTTTTGGATTTTTTTTAATATTTTTTATAAGTACGAAAATAAACTTTCCGAAGAAAGGATCTTCAAGGCACGAACACGAACAATCCCGTAAAAATCGCTACACCTCTCCCCGGCAGCGGCGCCAAAAACTGGTTCGATCCAGATAGTCGTATATAAAATATATTATATATATAACTAAATATCTCAAACAAGTAATAGTATAGAGAGTATCCCGTTAGATAAGAAAATCACTTTAAAAAAATAATAGTCTATCTATCGATGTCGTTTCCAGCATAGATGAATTGAAATCACGAGATTGTTTCGTTTGATGCTTGAATGGCAAATATGTTGGTTTTGGTTTTAAACTAAAGATATAATATAAAAATTATAATAAATCTAAAATAATACTAAAACGGGCAGGCTCGCTAAATAACAATAAACGACAATGACAATAATATTTTTATACTAAAAATTAAACTATTATTTAAAACTACAAGATTATACTAAAAATGATCTAAAAATATAAATGACTAAAATGCTTGCTAAGTGACGTGAAATGTTTATTAGGTGCGGGCTTAGGTTTAATGAATTAAAATGACAAGTAAAATGAAATGCTTAAAAATAAATGACAAGAAATTAAATTGCATTAAAAATAAATGACGGAATATAAATCGAAAAGACAAAACTTATGACTACATATTTTTTAAATCTTTTTAAACCCGCACCTAAATTCCAAATCTCTAATCACTTAACAAGCACTACTAAATCTACTCACTACTCATAATGAAATAAAAACTAAACATTTTAAAAATAAAGCTACTCTAAGCATGGCATAAATCAAATAGGCAAACATAAAATAAAACTACACTAATTAATTGAAAAAAAAAGGAATAGAAAATGAACCGAATTGGAGACCCGCAATTAAACGAATACCACCCGATTTATTTAACTAAAACAACTAATCAAAGTCGGTCTAGCTAAATAAACCCTTAAGCTCCGCGCCTCATGAGTAGACCGGTCCCACGAGCAATAAAAAGAAAACAAACTGTTACTGTTGAGACAGTTTATACAAATTCAAATGTTCACTTAATGTTATCAAAACAAACATGGCCCAATTAAATTTTATCAATCCAATCGCAAACCAAAATCAAACTACACGCCAACTGCTTAACTAAATTTACAATTTCTAAAAAAAACTAAAACTCAATTCAAATAAGCTTTACATGATGAAAATACAAATCCAACAGGCCTTATTTAATTTTATAATCCAAAGTAGTAACAAATCCCGATGTGCGATTAACTACAAACTAAACGTAGCTCAAAAGTGTGAATTTCTAGTACCAACATGAAACTTTGATAAGCTAAGCCAACACAAATTTGAAACCGAAATAAGTATAGCTTATTTAGTTAACAAGCTATGGCAGGTAAGAACTAAAAGAAGGAAAAGAAAATAGCAATCGATATCAAATCAAAACCTGGGAAAACTTCGACAGCCACTCGAATAATAAACATAAATCTGGAAACATACTTCGATAGATCCAACAAATCATTACAAATTAAACCCAATCTCTAAATGAAAAATACATGAATAAATAATAACTAACCTCCCTTACGCACTCCTATCCTCCTCCTATTCTAAATCTACTAGAATAAAGACGAAATAAAAATAATTAAAAAAATGTAAAAGATGTAAAGGATAAGATATATATCTTCGATCTGCTGCCCCCCACGATCTAACTATTCTACCGACTATATTACGAAACAAAAAAAAAAACAATGGAAAAAAAATGAAGGAAAAGATAAGATAAGATGCCCCTTTTTTTTTTCTTTTGTCTGCTGCGTCCCATCTATATTATATCTTTTTTTTTGCCTTTTTTGTACGCATAAGCAAAAAAAGTAATACCATAAATGATGTTATTTTGGCCTTCCACACTAAATCATGGGCCAGTGTTGCAATGTGTTTTTGGTCTTGGGTAAAGTATTATGCTTCCAATCATGGGCTGGGTATGTATTATGTAATTATATCACAAACACAAAAACAACATATATTTTTCAATTTTTATTATGTTTTTTGGTCTTTGAGTTCGTTTTTTTCATGTAAAAAGGTATGTAAAAATAGTGAACACCCAGCATCTTAGGAGGCAGGAGGACATAAGGACCTTAGGTTCTATAGTTGATATAAAACAAAAGAAGTTACTTTGGTTTTGGGCTTGTGACCTAAGGGTTCTGTGGTTAAGGTTTCCTATGACATTTTCTAATGGATGATTCCTAGATTCCTTAATGTTGACTATTTCATCAATCTCTAAAGTTTCATCCATAATGTCGTTTTCTAGGATTTTATTTTCGGTGACCTTAATTGCTTCTTCTTCATCTAAGTCATCATCCACCAAGGGTGATGTCTTAGAGAGTGGAGGAGTTTCATCGAATGTCACGTTAAGTGATTCTTTGACTTTCCTAGTGTGTTTGTTTAGGATGATGTAGGCTTTACTATTTTGAGAATAACCTAAAAAGACACCTTCATATGACTTTGGGTCAAACTTGGTAAGGTAGTCTTTGGTGTTTAAAATGAAGCACTTGCTTCCAAACACTCTAAAATAATCTAACATAGGTTTGCTACCTCTTAAGAGTTCGTAAGGTGTTTTTCCTAGAATGGCTCTAATAAGGATTCGGTTGAGAATGTATGTTGAAGTATCTACGGCGTTACACCAAAACTTTTATGGTAACGATTTCTCGTTCAACATAGTCCTACTCATTTCTTGAAGTGTCCTATTTTTCCTTTCGACCACGCCATTTGATTGAGGAGTGCGTGGAGCCGAGAAGTTTTGTGTAATACCATTGGCATTACAAAACTCTCCAAATTGCACCTCATTATCAAATTCTCTACGTGGTCGATTTTTATTGACACTATTGAACAACCTAATTGGTTTTGGATTTTCCTACTAAATATTTTGAATTTATCGAAAACTTTGGTTTTATCCTTAAAGAATCTAGTCCAAGTATACCTAGATTAGTCATCTACTATGACTAGGGTGTAACGGTTTCCTCCGTAACTCCGTACGGCAGATGGACCAAAGAGATCCATATGGAGAAGTTCTAAGCATCTAGTCGTTGAAACTATACTCTTAGCTTTATGACTAGCGTGAGCTTGTTTTCCCATTTTGCAAGCATCACCAAAATGTTGATCAAACTTAAGCTTAGGTAGGTTTCTAACTAATTCCTTGGAAGCTAACGATTGAATAAGATGCATATTTGTGTGACCTAATCTCCTATGCCACAATGTGGAATTTTCATCAATCATTGCTAGACAAATTTGATCCTTTGGCTTATTTCCTAATTTCATCACATATAAGCCTTTCTTCCTAATACCTCTACTTATGACTTTACCCTGCTTAGTGATTTTACTATCATGTTCAGAGAAAGTTACTCTACACTTATTGTCACATATTTGTCCTATACTTAGCAAGTTAAATCCTAAGTTATCAACATGTTCTACATTATCTATTTTGAGAGAGTAATTAGAAATCATAACCTTTGCCAATGATGTTACCGCGAAGATTACTACCAAAAATGACGTTACCTCCATTGTAAGCCTTGTAAGTAGAGAAGAGCTTTCAGTTACCCGTCATATGTTTAGAGCATCCGCTATCCCTGATCTATTCGTCAGGTTCCAAGTCGATACCAAGGCACATCTATTTATATAGTACAATGACTCAAACATTTGGTCCCCAATAACTCATGGGTCCAAAATTGTTAGTACTAAACATCCCTTGCATTTGATGCAATTGGTTGGGATGAGAAAATGGAGAACATATTTCCCATGGCATGTAACTTTGACTTGGAAAGTTGTTCCAAGTTACGTGAAAGCCATGAGGTCGATTTTGTCGACCAATGTTCCTTTTTGGTTGCGGTGTTTTGACACGAGGATAATTATTATTGACTCTTCTAGGAGGTGGAGTTTTTGATTTAAAGTTTGGTTATGAAAATCCAACTCCAGGTTTTGACAATGGCTTATAGAATTGTTTAACTTCGTTGTCACTAGCAATGAGAACTTTGGCTTTGTTTACAATTATATGTTTTGGTCTAGGACCCAAAATAGATTTTTGAAAAGACACACTTTTCTCAGATCCAGGCGTTACTGGTGGCGGTCCCATAATTATTTTGGGGGTCGCCCATGTTTATGGGAGCACCATCAGAGGACACCTTTTTCTGAGCTTTTACAAATTTGATTTCCTTAGTTCCACTAGATGATGCTTCAAATGAATAAAACCCTAAACCTAGTTTATCACCAGAGGGTTTTTGACTACTTAACATTTCATTTAAGCAATGTGTACTCTTTTCAAATTTATTTAATCTAGTGGATTCTTCTTTGAGTTTTTCATTCTCAATTTTAAGAGTATGACACTTTGCACAATCGAGATCAACTCCCTTGTTTTTCTCGAGTGTGGATAATTTATCTTTTAATTCTCTAAGCTCGTTTTCTAGACTATTTCTAGTAGCTTTTAACCTTTTGTTCTTAGTGATTATCTTTAGACTCATTTTGCATAACTTATCGCATTCGTTGTCTAAAGCTAAATCATCAATTGATGAGTTTTCATCACTAAAGTAAGTTGATTCGGAACATACCTCACTTGATGCATGAGCTACAAGACACGTTTCGTTTTTGACCTTCTCATCATCTTCTTCACCGCTATCGCTCCAAGAGCCTCCGACAAAAGCTCATTGGTTCTTTGGTATGTGTTTAATTACACATACCTTTTACCTATAAAAACAAGCCTAAATGACCAAAAACGGACCTAAAATGCCAACAATATATGTGTTTTGCTATTTGTGTTGTGCAAGTAACGAATATTCACTAAAGGACAAAATGAAGCCAAAACCGACAAAACCGAGCCGGGATTAAAAAGAGCATGAAAAGTCAAAGCCGAAGATGTGTTCATCTTAAATGGGCCAACCCACACCCATTTAATGGGCCGGGACAACCCATTTAATGGGTCGGGACAACCCATTAAGCTTATCTATTAAACCTTAAAGTCCAAATCCTAAAAGACCAAATTCTGGCCCAAGTTATAACCAAAAGCCCAAATTAAATTAACCATACACCTGTTAACCTCTTTTCACCATTAGTCCTTGGGGACTAACACCGTTAGTAATTATGATTTACATCGTTAGTCCCCAAGTCTAACCCCATTACCCCTTTACACTAACTGCCGTTAACCCAACTCAATTTGTATAACAAGCCGCCAAAACCCATTATTACTATTCACCCTCCTCTTTCATATTACCCTGCAACAAGACAAAACACACTCACACCCCACTTAACCCTACCTCCCAGAAGCTGACAAAGGAAGAATGCCACTTTGGCAATCCTAGGATGATTGATTGGATGATGGGACACGTTTTCAAATCAAGGGCTGAGATTAATTGATTGAAGGTGGTTTGGAATGGAAGGCTGAGATCAACAACTTATGAGCTCCTCACACAAGAAGCACACCCTGCACATTGGTTCTTTTATAAATAGGGCTTGAATTCTTTATTTGTAATCATCTAGTGTAATATAGGAGTAGTGTAGTGTAGCTTTTATTTACCAGCTTATTTTATGCTTATTGTATTAAATTCTGCTTAATGTACTTCTCGTTTTATTAATAAAAAGTAATTTTTAGTTTTAAATCATTTGTGTTCTTTAATTTCAGTTTTTACTTATGCCATTTACTCAAGTCTTTTAATAAGCAAAATAGTCTTCTCAAGCTTTCTTTAAGCTCAAATAAGCTCCTAAAAGCTTATTTGATCTTGTTTGTCCACTTACAAGTCAATTGGTTAAGTATGATGGTGTTGAGCTTTTGGATGATAAGCCAGACAAGGATGGGCTTATGGTTTTTGGATTCAGCTTATTGACAACAAGCTGAATCCCTAGAGCTTTAGGTTCACTCAATTTAGCTTTGGATGCAGGTAATGACTTAATCTCTTTACATGCCTTTAGAACTGTTTTGCTTATTACATTCTGCTCATTTGCTTATCTGCTTATTTCTTCTTTTTTGTGCTTATTAAGTCTTATATTAGCTTAATGAATTCAGTTTATGGTTTAGTATAGTTTGTTTTAAGTTTTAATTAAAATCTGTCCTAGTAGTAGTCTAATTAGCTTTTTAACTCAGCTTAATAATTAGTGCTTATCTTTCCAAAAATTTTGCTTATCTGTCCTTTAATAAACCTATGCTTAATCTGTTTTTAGTTGTTCATGCTTTTTTAAAGTTTAAATCAGCTGAAAGTTGGATTGCTAGTTTTAAAGGGGTGTTTGGTTTAGCAGTCTTAACCAAGAGTTAAGACTGCTAAGGCCTGTTTTGGTTTTTAATCTAGTTTAGATTAGCTTAATAATAATCTAAAAAGTAGTTTTAGGCAGTATTAGTCAGTTGTTAGTAAGTTTTATAGGTTTTCTACAAGCTTTCTAAAATTCTGAGTGTGAAAATGAGTTAAGCATCTTATTTGAGCTTTTTCTTAAAAATTTCATTAGAGGTGTGGTTTGTATCTTAAGTTGAGTCTAAAATGAATGTTTCATCTGCTGAGTTAAGTGTCAAAAGTGTCGAGTCCTAGTTTTTAGTTTTTAATATTTGTCAAAAAGTTCAAAATGCAAAAAAATATATTTAAGTCTAAACTGTCAGTTTTGACAGATTAATTTTCTAGCTTATTTTTAGTTCAAAATTCTTATGTGTTCATTAGTGGTTAGACTTTATCTGTTTTTAGTTTTTAAGTTCCGGCTTAAGCTTATTGAAGCTTATTTTTAGTACCAAAAGTAGTATAAAAACTGTCAGGTGTCCTTTTTGAGTCCTTAGAAGTGTAAACTGTGCCATTAGCTTTAGGTACTTTTCTACTTAATTTAGCTGCTTATTCCTGTGCATTAGTGCTTATTAGGTCCAGGTTAGGGTCTATCTTTAGTTTATTGATTTTCTTTTTGCTTATTGTGTCCAAAAAGCCCAAACAGTTTAGCTTAATTTTCTAAGTATTCAAGTAGCTAAATTGTCACCTTTAAGTAGCTTATTTCCAGCTTATTTTAAGTTTTTAGAAAAAGTTGTTTTACAAAAAGTGCTTATTTTAGTCTTAAAAACCTTTTTCAAAAAGCAAATTTGTGAAATAAAAATATTAGGCCGTATAGGGAAGTCCCAGGATCGAACCCGGGACCTCAACCTTAACTGCCTAACATTTTAACACACCACCTCACTACCAACTGCCCTAGGGTCTTTTTCGTTCATAGTCTGTTACATTTAATATTTAAATCTTATATTCAGTTTTAGCTTATTAGGCTCTTTAGCTTATTTACAGCTTATTCCAATAAGCTGTTGGACCCACTTTATTTTTATTAGGATTAGATTAGTTAAAAGTACTTTTCGTGAATTTTCAGTTTTTTTATAAATTAGTTTAATAATATTTTTAGATTAAATCAGTTTTTAATTCATAAGAAATTAAATGAA
>BQNB010044050.1:2972-14062 GCA_026074375.1 Tanacetum coccineum
AAATTAGTTTACATTGGTACTTAAATGAGCTAGTATTCATTTATGTAGCCATTTTCATATTTATATTTGATAAAAGACAAGTAGGTATACCCGCGCGCCGTTGCGGGACGATTAGCGGAGCGCGAGGTTCGAGAAAACTTAAAGTTTTATTCATAAAAAAACAGACCGATGACTCCAACAGTGCGAGAGGGTATTCAGAGAAAAAAAGGAAAATTTTATTTTAAATTTTTTTGAGAAACAAAAAAGGAAAAAATTAAAGTTTTATTCATAAAAAAACAGACCGATTGCTCCAACAGTGCGAGAGGGTATCCCGAGAAAAAAAAGGAAAATTTTATTTTAATTTTTTTTTGAGAAAATAAAAAAGGAAAGAAAAAAAATTGGTCAAAAAAAAGGGAAAAAAAACTGGTCAAAAGCTTTATTAACGGGGGCGGGTTAAAAACAATTAATGTGACCCGTTTTTTTTGGGTCAATTAAAGTTTGTTCATAAAAAACAGACCGATGACTCCAACAGTGCGAGAAGGTATCCCAAGAAAAAAAAGGAAAATTTTATTTTAAAAATTTTTTGAGAAAAAAAACTGGTAAAAAAAGGAAAAAAAACTGGTCAAAAGCTTTTTGGGTCGGGTAAAAAATATTTAATGTGTCGCACACACATTTTTTGGGTCGGGTCAAAAACATTTAATGTAATCGTCGGGTCAGAAACATTTAATGTGTCACACACACATTTTTTGAGTCGGGTCAAAAACATTAAATGTGACCCACATTTTGGTGGGTCGGATCCCCCAATAATTGTAATGTTTAGTAATAACAAGCAGGATTACCCGCGCACTGCTGCGGGGCGTTAATTTTTCGCGCGTTGTTGCGAGGCAGTAATTTTTTATTTTTTTATTTTGTATTTTGTGCGGGTTTATTTTTTCGGTCTCATGTTTAATAGTTTGTTTTTTTTCTTATATGGGCTTATTTGTTGGAACTCATGTTTAATTTTTTTTTTTGCTATATGAGTTTTTTTTATAATATAATTTATGGGATTACGTGTGCCTTAAATGACAATCGTGCGATACTGCATGGCATTTTTTTATTGTATTTTGTGCGGGTTTATTTTTTCGGTCTCATGTTTAATAGTGCGAGTTTATTTTTTCGGTATCATGTTTAATGGTTTGTTTTTTCCTTATATGAGTTTATGTCCTGCGCGTTTTATTTTTATTTTATTTTTTATTTTATTTTTTTTAGTGCGAATTTATTTTTTCGGTCTCATGTTTAATAATTTGTCTTTTTTATATGGGCTTAAGTGTTGGGCCTCATGTTTAAAGGTTTGTTTTTTTAGCTATATACGTTTGTGTCCCTGTCGATTATTTTAAAATTATTAGGTATCGAAAATGTCTCCGCAGGTATTTTTTTATCTGAATAAATCGGTACTTTGTAATATATTTTTTTCTCCCTATTTTGTGGCAACAATTTAAAAAAAAAGGTTAGGCCGGCCCAAAGCGGGAGCCCAATAAACTGGGCCAAAAAAGGTACTATAGCAAGGGGTGGTGAAACGACGTCGTTTCCCACGGCCTTTAGTATATAGATATAATTCTCAATGAATTTAAATCAAGTTGGGCCAACTCCAGGCCCATTAGGCCTGCCTTCATTAGGACCAGCATTGTCTCAATGGTGAATAGTCTTCCACTATCTTTTTGATAGTTGTTAACTTGTAAATAAACAAATTGCTTGCAAAATAGGTCATGAATTGTTCACTGCACATTACTCTATATTACATTTCTCAAATGTCTAACTGAGTTTGACCTGCTACAGTGCAATCATAGTGGGCCAAAAAAATTAGCCCACAATTTGGCCCAACTTACCCAAACTAAAAAATAAAAAATTATAACATGCTACAGTACCATTCAACCAAAAACTAGCCCAAAATTTAGCTCAAACTAATTTTTTTTTTTTTACAAAACGGACCCTCAACTTGTAACTGTTTACGACTTTTTTACATAAATTTTTAAAAAATAAAATAAAAAAGGCCCCTCAAGTTTCTTTTATTCGCAACTTTTTTACATAAATTTTTTAAATAAAAAATATACGGACATAAATGCTTCTGAACCACGAATAAAATGAGACCAATATTGATATTTACCAAACCGAAACTTTCACAACAACAATGCAAAAAACTTAACTCCCGCAGCAACGCGCGGGGTAATTACCCCCTCGTTTAATAACTCAACTCAATTCACAAATGGTCGGTGGGGTGTTTGGGTTTCCTTTTTTTGGGCCAAATGTGGTTGCTTTGCTTAGTCCAAAAATTATAGCCCAGCCGTCTTTGTTTTGTCTGGTTTCTTCTTTGTTATCTCATCTGGCCCTTTTTCTACACATATATCCCGAATCATAGTCACCGCCTCTCACTTTCCAGAATATTCAGGCGTCCCTGTCACCATTCCAGAGCATTCAGGCATCGGGGCAAGAGAAGATGCCGCAACTCTCACAGGTAACTATTGCTCTTAATAGATTATGTTGAAATAGTGTTTGAATATCAATTGAAAGAAATTATTATACTATATGTTGTCTCTATAGAAGCTTGCTTCTGATTATTTGGTGATGGCTTTTGAAGGGGTGTTTAGATACATATATACAAAATTAGAAATTGCTTCTTCAAATTAGGGTTTGTCATGATTTGGGGGTTTTGTTAGTTTCAGCTTCTTTTTAAGTTTTGATCTCTTTTACGCATAAGCCAACTTAATGTAATAAAGTAATAAACTAACATCATTCGTATGGGGGTAAAATAGTCGATTTATCTTGATACATTATCTGTTGAGAAATGCTATAACCACAAACAAACTTTCACAAAAAGTTTTACAAAATGATTTGTCATGTAACTTGTGGATACACGTAAGAGAGAGAATTCAAAAATAACTTTGAGAAGGCCACTAATTACATGACAAATCATTTTGTAAAACATTGTGTGGAAGTTGTGATTCTAGCATTTCTCTTATCTGTTTGGTCTTTCTACAGGAGATGTTGATAATTTATGGAAGATTGAGAAGTTGAGATCGGGATTAATAAAAACGCACACTATTAGAAGTGCGCTTTCATGTGCTAAGGTATCAATAGTTTAGATTTTTTTTTGTTTCGTGCCTCTCTGGCCTGTCGCTTGTTTTCAATGCTGGTGTGCTTTCATGTTTTGTCAGTATTGTGCTTGTGTGCTTTCATGTTTTGTATGTATGGCCTGCTTGTATGCTGCTGCTTTCTTTTGGTAGGGCCTTTAGGCCTTTTTAGGCTAGTTTGCCCTTTTTTAGTGGGTAAATTTCTTGGTGTCTCAATATACTTTTTCTTTTGTGCTTATGCTCGTTTGCTCTTTGTATGCATGCTCGTCTTTGTCATATGTTCGCTTTTCATGTATGCCTGCTCGTTTCTTGCTTTGGTAAGTACTATATATAGCCCCTTCCAACTTTGGAAGAGGCAAGCTAGTTATTATTTCATTTACAAAGAAACACATTTTCTCTCTCTAGAATATTCTCTCTAGTGTTTCTCTCTCTAGAAACTAGCCAAATCCAAGAATCGACCCCGTGTTATGATATAAGATATACCTCATAAACTATAAAAGCAAGCTGTCCTTGGTGATAAAGAATGACAATCCTTACACAATATACAAGGAGAAAAAAAGAAAAAATTAGAGTCAACGTGTTTTCTGTTTATTATTATACTAGCTTCAAGGCCCGCCAGTTGGGCGGCTAGCTTTAAGAATTTATTTTGAAGATACAAAATTTAGTAGTAGAATTGAATATATAATAACGTTAAATGATTGAATATTAAAAACAAAAAAGTAAAGGTAAAATGTCATTTCTAAATATCTAAAAAGAAAAGTAAATAACATTTATTGTTTAAACATAAAGTAACTAAAAAACTAAGAGTAAAATATTTGATGAAAGACTTCTTTATACACAAAAGTTTTGTTATATATACAACTAACAATGACTACTCAATGGATATACCAGAAATTCTTTGTGGTTTCTGAATTCTTAAAGAATAATAAACCACAAATTCTTATGATGATTGAATTGTTGTACGTTTGTTCCTTGAAATAACCACTTGTATACACATATAAAATTAACTTAAAAATAGATATGGATGTTTAGTAAGATAATAACTTATCCAAACACCCTTGTAATACACCTGAAAATGATAACATCATACATTAAGCGCAGAGTGTCCTAATATCTAAACATCAAATCTACAAACTAACACTATATCTAGAAGAGTCAGCAAAGCAAGAGCAAGAGCAACTGAAAAAACTTTATTGTCCAATAGCTTTAAAACATCATTCGAACAATAAAATAAAAACACAATAAAACATTATGACTTAAAAATACCAAACCGAATAAACTTTTGTTTTTTGACAAAAACTAAAAAAGAAATAAACAAACATGGAAGTGAAGCATCTATTTATACAATAGATATGAGTAATATCTACCAAAAATGTGACTCTTCTGGAAGTTTGAGCCCGGACGTCAATTCATATTGCCCTTGACCTAAGCAAGAACTTGGTCAATTATAAAAGAAAATAACACAAATACATAATAGTAGCACTATACATGTGTGTTGCATCATATAACAATGAAATATACATATTCTAAACATCTAACGACACAAACATATTTAAAAGGGAATACTTTGTTGTAAAAACTTTAAAGCATACATTTAAACATTAATTAGCCAAAATAGAGCATCGTCAGTTAAAGTAACCTTACAATTGTGTAAAGTTTGATTTTTGATAAATTCACAAAACATTAAAAGAACGTGAAAAAAGTAATGAATTTATTCTAACAATAATGGTTTCAACGAAATAAAATTCACGTAAGCTCATTTATGTTTAACATTGAAGAACCATTAGAGATTACAAATGTAGTAGCTATAACTTTAAATAAAAATCTATCCCAGGTGCAATCAAATTCTATTGCAATAGGCTCAACAATAGCCTCATGATCGCCTCAACTTCTCATGTTGCAAGAAGAGCCTTAACATTAGCATCATGAGCCTTAATTAATTATGTACCCATTGTATTTCATCCATCCTATTTCCGTTCTTGTCGTTTACTTTCAAACCAAATTCATATACTGAGATTAAGGTTCAGTCAGAAACATAACAGATCAACTCTTGTAACCTTTAGTAAGATGTTACTCAAATCTCCACATTCATTTTTACCCGTTTAAAATAAGATATTACCCAAACCCACCCACTTTGCCAACCTTTTTTATATCAACTCAGGTCATGTGTTTTTGTTCATCGTAATTTACGTTGGGGACAATAATATATCAACACAAACACGTTTAATTTGAAATAATTTGTTACAAACACCTTTGACACATATCCAAACATTAACCCGACATAATGAAAAATGATCTTGAAGCAAACTAACAATTGTTTAAATTTTATCTTTGACAAAACCACAAAAACATTAACATAACACGAAAAAAATGGATTTCTCCTCCATAAAAAGGTCTAAGCAAGATCCATCAGAAGGGTCCACCGTAATGCAATACCATATGTGAAAATGCTTTGTGTTTTTTGTATGTTTGTGTGTGCGAGGGAGTTGAGAGAGAAAGAGAGAAGAACTCATTGAATCCTTTATTTGGGAAGCCTATAATCCGGCTCTTAAAATAGCCTTTGGTATAGCAAAGTCAGGAGAAGTTGTAAACACATCTGGTGCTTGCAATATAAGTTAATACATCTCATGAGTGCTTATTCTATAACTTTTGTAATTTTGCCCAATATTGGCATCATAAATTATAATTATCGCATTTATTTTGCATTCCAATTCATATTTATATATATCATACATAATTACCTGTTCAACATTAACATACCCATAAACCTTATAAATCACAATTAACCCAAGATCAAGTGCATTCTCCCCACTAAGCAACATAACCGCAGTGGCACCGTAATTTATACCAGAAGAATTTCTAGCAGTGACACTACCAACATTCTCCTTGACATCTGGCCGAAGCTTCCTGAAAAAATCAAATCAAATTAGAGTGATTAGAATTTAGAGGCAACTATAATGTATGAAAGCACAATGTCATAAGAATACTTAACATTCTCGGTTTTCAAAAGACTTGTCTACATAAATATCCAATGTTATCAACATTAGCGGAACTGCAAATTTAGACTAAAACCTAACTGAATGGATTCAAGGAAGTAACTATACCTTGTCAATATTCAAGGAAGTAAGGGCTTACCAGAGAATTATCTTTTGCTTGTTTAGATAGGGAACTTTCGTGTAGTAACAACCTTTTTTCTCTAGCGTATCATCAGATATTGGAAATTTAGTACTTTTTGAATTGCTCAGACAAAGCTTTCTCCATTGCAGTTTGAGGGCCGTATCCAAGAATATCAGGTTCATGGATAACATTCTCTGCTCTAATAGGTTATGCATGTAGACCAAACATTACATGTCATATATTTACACAATTTACTTCCTTTTTGTGAGTCATACACAAGATAAGAAAACATAACATAATAGCATAATTGTAATTACCAATACGTTCAATGACACTCTTCATAATGTAGTTTGATATCATCTTCCACTCTCCAAACTGGCTTAGTATGTAAGGGCCAAGGTACTTGTGAAACCCAAAAGATCGTATCGCTTGAGAGTATCTTACTTCCTTCAAAAGAGCATAAAATTTATACTAATATCAGAAGGTGGCGTCAATCAATAAAAAAGACAACGAAACATATCCAAAAAGGTCCCACTTACCATATCATATACAATATATTCTTCTTGTAGCTATCATTAAATACCTTTAGAATAAAATTAATAGTTTTGACAGCAGCCTCTAACTTGCAGTCCATGATTCAGTTTGACACTATATACAAAGGTTTTAATCTCTTTTATGTTCAAACTGATTTTTTTCCTAAAACTCACCTGTTTAGTGGTTTTTATGTTAAGGGGTGTTTAGGATTGCATAATTTTCTGCTTATATTAAAGCAGATACCAATTTCTGTGTTATCCAAACTAAATGTAATTTTTCAGTAAACAATTAACTTTTCGCAAAAGTACTCGTAAATTTAACAAAATAAGCAAATTGAAACATTATTGACAAAAGTACTTACTTCTAAGAACAAATAGAAAACATAAGCAATCCTAAACACCCCTTAGTGAAAATTATCATACCAGTTGTTCGTTATTTAGTTGCAAGCTTCCACTTTGATTAGAAACGTTCACACCGACATGGCCATGTTCTAAAATCATATCATCCACCCTTGTTCCAAACCACGCGACCATTTTCTACAATCAGGTACGTTGACACCAACAATTAGCTCAAATATATCAAACTTTAAGAATTTTTCCTTTTCGAGCAAAATACAAAAACATCACGCACCTCAAGTCTTGTAGATATTTCCAAAAGTATGGAGAAGCAATATCAACCAATTTGTTCTTAATGAGGCTTTCCTTCAACTAAATATCGTTAGTTTCATTTTTGGCTGCATAAAGAACATGTTATCAATCATCATACATTTAATAACCTTAACATCAATATATACATAAGAATACTAAGTAAAAAAGAATGATCACAATTTATAATTAATTACAAATATAACCATCAAACGTTATTGAGTTATTTCGAATTCTTTTGTTAACTAAAGTCGGGTATCATTTACTTTTCCTAAAAAGTAAAACAGTTGATTACTCGTTCTAATCTACAGTAACTAAAGTACTTTTACCATCAAAATCATTCATGTCTCAACAATCCAAAGATTTTTCACATTTGCATTAGTCACATGCCATTTCTATAAAAAAATGTTTGGAATTCATTATACAAACAAACAATATTTTTAGACCAACCTCATCTACATTCGATAATATGCAGCAATTTCTAAGTGTACAAACAATTTATACCTGGTGGCCCTGTAGCAAGTAGGTAATCGTTATCATCTCAGTCTCTTTTGTTCAACCGCAACAAAGAACACCTCGATATTACCATTAAATATAATACTTATTGATTTCTATGAAATGTAACTAAATGAAAAAAGCTACTAACAACGTGCACCAGAGAATCCAATATGGAAGCCTAAGCTGCATAAATTCCAATTTGTACAATTTTTATAGTGAAATAAAGAAAAAAAACATTAACATCTACAACTGGCGAAGTCGCTATACGCATATCCCACAACTGAAAAACCACAAAACATCCATAAGTAGTCACTGACATAAATGAACTCATACCTAATAAGATAGTTTAAAGTTTATTCCTAGCTTAAAGCCTTACGAACAATATTGTTGGGATATGACCTATGTAAAGCTTGTGATTTGACCAAGTTTATAAAACCATCTAACTTGAATAAAAGTTGATTTGAGCATTTCATCAAACACCTTACCTACATATACCAACCAAACATATAAATAGAACTTTTTCGATCAATTAACCATAAGACACTTTCAAATAATTCAAATTAAAATTGTACCTTTTATCGTGAATGAACTATTGAGCTCAAATAAATCCCCAATTCGAGGCCCCTAAACCAAAATCAACAATCAATCACACATCTATAATAAAAAAAACCATTATTATATTTCTAGGATTTATGAATCACATGTATATAGTAAGTTAAAGTGGAATTGGATATTCAACATACCTGATTCCAGATTGAAGATTCAATTTTGCACCGTTTGGGTAGATGATAAAATAATGAATTGATGAGGGTTTAATTACCATATAAAATTTATACTAATATCATAAGGTGGTGTCAATCAATAAAAAAGATAACGAAACATATCCAAAAACTTGATGTTTGATTTACCTAAAAAGAATTAGAGATGATCTTGAATATTAGTTCCATGGTGGATTTCGTATAGTTTTTGAGGACTTTTGTTTGATCGGATATTGTTTTCAAAGTTTTGGGAGAATTTTGTTTGATCCGTTTTTTTTACAATTAATGTTGTAAGATGAGAATGAATGACAACCATTGATTAAAAATGAATATACAGGTGTCATTGTTTTAGAATTTTGGGTGTAGATTAGCTTTTCAAAAGCTTGTTTTATATAGGTAGTAGATACCCAAAATTTATTTATTTCTCACCCATTTAAACCCGAAAATCAGCCCTCCCCTAAATAATACATAAATTTCCCACTAACTCACTTTGCTTATTATATAGTTTAGTATATCCAAGGGATTATTGCAAAAGCACAACATCTAGTGGTTTAAAGGACTTAGCCACCAACAACATTTCTTTTTCTTCTTTTCTTGCCCTAAACCCATGCATGTGAGCATGCTTATGACACATCCATTCCTAGATTGTTAACCTATACATTAAACAAATATATTAGTCATGCTTGTTTTGATTATTAAAGACTAGGACTTTCATATACTTCACTTGGAAAAATTTAATACATATACTCACTATTGGAGCTCTCCATAACCGGCCAACAATAACAACAAGCATACATTGGTGTTTTAAATTTCCAAGCAAGGATTTACAAGTTTCCAAATGGGTTTAAGTTAGATTACAATCAAAGGGTTTGCATAGGTTTATTAGTATTCATCACCTTCATTCTCATTTATACAAAGGTCCATTTACATCTCTATACTTTCATATATATTTTTTATATTTTTATACATCTTGTTTATATAGTTACATCACCACTTAGTTTATATTTTATCAAAGTTTACAAGAAAATCAATACTTATACATAAACAAATAAAGACATACACATGGTAAAAATGAGTTACAAATATGTTAGAATGTGAAAAAATATTTATTTTGACATGTTACATAGACTAGACAATTTATTTAACAAGTTGTTGAATTATTTGTTTATAAATTAGTTTATATAAGTTTTATAACATATTTAATGCTCTTGATATTTTTATTTACATAATGAAAGTGAAATAGATGGATCTAAATTATTGGATTTTATTTATACAAAAATATTGTAATGGTATAATTTGTAGAATTGTAGTATTAAAATGTGGTTAAAATCATCAACTAAAAACATATATGCATACTTTTTGGGACAGCCGTATGTTTATGTTTTGACACGGACTTCAAGACATTATCAAACATTGAAAATAAGAAAATACGTCTTAATACGATTCCGTACATATAAAAAACTCGAAAAACGGATGAAAAACGAAGGAGATATGAATTTATTAGGAAACCAGTTACTATTAAAACTTGACAGCTTTTGGTAATTAAACATGAGCAGGTCAGATTTTAAAACATGATTTTGAGGGCCTTCAGGTCTGAACCGGCTTCAGTATAAAACTACAAAGTTGTTCGAAACAATATTTTACTTAAACCTTCAAATTTTCATAATTTTTGAATGTGTAGATATTTAATTAGAAATTATAAAGACAAGTTATTTTTATATATATATTTCTGCACTTTTACTAAAGTGTATGAAAGCTTATGGAATCTTAAAAGAGGGATTACAAGTGTTTTCGGGTCCGTTTGGACTATAAAAACCTTAAGAAACAATGTAGTATCATTTATATAATATTTATATATGTTTCTAACTTTATAAATATTATTTTACAAAACGATTAAACTATTTATATAATATCATTATATAAATACTAAAAATATTAAATCAAGTATTGTTAACAACTAATCAAGACAAGAATATATTTTAACAAAGACAAATACATAGACGTTTATTTCACAATTACAATTTAAATATTATTTCGACATTATAAATTAAACAAACATATTTAGATGGTGATGTAACTCTATAAAATTATATGTTGTACTTATTCAATAAACTATTCTTATACGACCTATAATAAATTAGGTTGCATTTCGGATCGTTCGTGACGATTACTTTGTTGATTTTGAGATAATCATTACTTTCACTAGAGGTGAGTCTCATAGCCCCTATTTTACTTGTTTTGAACTATTTTTGGGGAGAATACATGCTCGTTTACAAACTTGTTTACTTATTCGTTTACTAACTTGTTTACTTATTTGTTACAAACTTGAATACATAATCCTTTACATGTTCGTTTATCTTATAACGATGCGTTTTGTAACACCCCCAAATTGGGTCGCAGCGGAATAAGGGTCTGGGGCGTGTTACTTCATAGATCAATAACACAAGATATAT
>BQNB010044050.1:17435-40937 GCA_026074375.1 Tanacetum coccineum
ACGGGAACAACGCTTTTTCTGGAATGACGCTTCGGTTTGCTGCATAACCCACTCAACTAATCCCCTTAGCTAACACCCTTGTTTTAATGTTTAGCTATTCTTGGATTCTGGTGGCACTTTTCTTTGTCAAGGATTCTGCTTTGGTAGACTCGAAGCCATGGATCTGCCCTGATGTGTGGAACTTGTTGACAACAACGTTACACATCACTTAGGGAAATATTCCGAAGGGTTATTCTATGTTTGTTGGAACCTTACTCGCTTAGGCTTTACAATGTATGATGTAGAATACTAGTAATCTAATGAATCAACCAAGAACAATAAGTGAGATTTGGGTTGGATTGTTAGAGAGAAACTTGGATGGGAATGGATGAATGTATTATGAAAATGTGTGTGTAACAAATGGAACAACCAACCCTCTCCAAGACTAGGATGAGAGGTATACTTTACTACGATAGAGGCTCCGGACATGGGTGGAGTTAGGACACCCATGGGCATTGGGCAGGACTAGTAGATTTACTAGTCTAATCCTTATACTAACTCACGGCTAGTGACTATTTACAACTTTGGAAGTGACCGACACGTTTTCGTGTTTCTACAATCTCCCCTAAGGTAATATCCACCCACGATCGAGCATCGGACGAGTAAGTATCGCAGGGTTGGGGGATCAGATCAGTCAGGGTGATCGAGCAGGTCGGGGTAAGACGATGTGTGTATGGTGCGGGTCACTCCAATTTTTCATACTTTATGCTAGCATACTATGCTTTATCCCTAGTCTTTAGCTCGTACTCTTGACTTTCTCTTGTAATATGTTGTTGTGATCATAGACTTCCTTGGTTTGAGCTTGTTCCCTTGTACATGAGTTATTTGAATAGTGATATTGCGTGCATTGAGGTTCATAAACCAAGCATAATCTCTACGCCAACTTTCGTAACTTTGCCACCTTTTGGACTTTGGATTCTGGACGAACATGCTCATACCATTCTTGAAAAGCTATAATGTTGCTTCTTTCTTTGAAATTCTTAAACTTTAATACTTTGACACTTCTATGAAAGATGTGTGGTATCAGGTGTTGCGGAGAAGTCTTGAAACATGTTACTTGGCTTTCATGATGACTTTATGTTTGTTGGTCGGCGTTTGAGCTTGTGGTTATGGATCGTGTGAGCCAGCTGGAATCAAGAAACTCCACCAATCTTGTGAGTCAGCTGGAATCAGGTACCTTCACCTCCATCTTTAAGTATCCTGTATTAAAACAGTTAGCAATAAAGCGGGGGGACGAATATGGCTTTGTCATTCGCCCATGTTTGGTTGGAGTAACCTTTGAATCTGTGAGGATCGACATGTGATAAGGTAGATTCAATTTAAGAAGAATCTATATGACAGGATTTCCAGCTGAAGTATCAAATCTTTCTAACACATATGTATTAGATTCATCAAACTCAGCATGTTCTCATTACCAGAACATCTCAAAATAGACAGCACCATAAGAGTGAACTAACGAGTTACTATCTCACCGATTGAAATAAAAATTGATTTGAAAAATCAATTAACGTGTCACTTGCTAAAGTGGTTTTGTGACACATCAAGAGTGTTAATTATTTCAAAAGTTCATCATCAATTGTCAATTCATATACTGGAACAAGTTTGATTCATTAAGAATCGCACCATCGTTTCTTTCCAGTTGTCACAAATTTGATTCATATAGAATCGCACAAGTCACCTACCATGAGCTTGTTTGATGCTGGCTCAAGCAGGATTTCCATCTTCACTGTGATTACTTGAGTATCACTCTGATGTTCTGGCAAAATCACAAGGATAATGCGTTGGTCTCTTTATATATTTCTTGTTATTCACATTGTGTGATATAGCAAGCATGATTTTGACAAGTGTCCTAATGAGATTTATGGATGATCTTTTTGGGTCTAGACTCAATAGTTCACTTTGGTTTTAGTGATCGGAGGCTGGAGCAGACTGCCACCTTTTTAATACCAGCTAACTCGGAGTGAGAAAGTTGATAGAAATACGTGTAATCTTCGTAAGAAATGAAACAGAAATCTTTTGAGAGATTCTGAGTGGCTAGGGAGGGTTGTGCATTGCATCACTAGGTCCATGATGTCAGTCTTCAATGTCAGCAATCATCTTTGTGATTCTTGACAGCAGATGTATTGATCCGGTTTTTGCCTAAGTGTAAGGAGGGCTTTTTTCTTTTCACCCTTTATCTTAACTTTTCTTTTTAATTCTTCAACCCCTTCAGCGCTTACCGAGACTTCATAACTAGTACCTTGTTAGGTTTGTTCCAGTACTAGTTCCATCTCAGTCGGCTCTTTTCCCTTATTCTTACTTTTACTCCTTTTTTATACCTAAAGACTACTACACTATCTAGTGGAATATCCCTGGGAAGATCCCTCCGGTTCTGGCTGGATCATGGGAATGAATATCTAAACTTAACCACCTTATAACTCTAATACAGTAATATAAATGGTCGATCTTTGGTACTTCCACATTTATGCCAATCACGTAACCATTTGCTCCCCCTTCATATGTGCATCGATTAATCGAAAGAGTTTAGCGCATATATGGGAAAGCTTATACTTGAGATCTTAAAAATCATATTATTAACCATATATTTTAATCACATTTTCTCCCCTTATCAAAAATATTAAATCTCTTGACATTTTGGATATCAATTGATTCAAATAATATTCATGGTTTTGGGAGAAAATGTTATTTTTAACAATGAAGATTATTGAAACTTTTTATTGCCCCCCCCACCCCCATCAAATTATGAGGGTATTATATGGTGTTTGAGTATGTTATTTTTAAAAATTTTGAATTTACTAAGAGAGATTCTTGAAAATTCATACTCAAAACTATTATGCCCTAGTTGTGTAAGTCTCTACACTAGTATATATTTCATATTACAGTTTATAAGAATATAAAAAAGACCATTATGAATGACGAACACAATATGACAAAGTCATATTGTTCGTTGAAGTAGCCAGAGGTCAGTTCCGTAGTGCCTTCCACCAACAAACTTTTCGAGGCTTCTCATCATCTTTCTTTCCTTCAACTGCTTGTCAATAGCCTTGATCATGATGTGAGCTCTTTTCTTTTCCAATGTACTCTATCTTCTCTGTGGTAGGTACTCCATTCGGATATCTTTCTATTATTGCTATGTGGATGTATCCAGACGAAGTACGAAGCCAATGTTAATGTCCATATCACTAAAAACTTGTAAAGTTCATTGAGTGCATAACCTATTCTCCCTTTGGTTGTCAACATAAATATAATCCTTGAGGGTTTGATATGGGGAGTGTATGGGTCTTTTATTCCATGAGGTAGGGGCTTGTAGTATCCGGGCTTGGTGTCATTGATTTCTTTTTGGTAACTTTTGACCCTAGTTGAAGATCGTCGCTCTCTTTTGAAATACCATGTTCTGGTAAACATTCGTAGTGCTATTGCAAAGTCGGAAACTTTCAATCGCCCGGAGAGATTGGTGAGGCATGTTCTGAACATATAAGTGTTGGGAAAATTTTTAACTTGATTAGTTCAAGTATTAATATGCTAAGTTATAACTAACAGTACTAATAGCTGGTTAGTACTGCCAGAAGGAAGAGTTGTACTGTGCTGTACTTACTTAATATGCTAGAAGACTTTTAGTTACTGTCAGAGAAGATTAATTACTGCTAAGGAAGTCAGAGATGTAAAAAGACAAGAGCACAGAGATAAGTATTACTTGGAGATGAAGATTAGATGATAAATTTATAGAATAGATTGTATCAGAATATTCTATTAATTTATGTTTATCTTTAGTTTTGTTGTCAAGCGGACTAGGACTCCTTAGTCTATAAAGGAGCTCTAGGGCATTAGTTGTGATACATTTTTCCTAGTTGTTAAGCGATTTGAGAATCTTCAAGGTTGTAAACCCTAGTACTAGTGAAGAGTCCTCGTATTATTGATCTAATAATATTGGAGTGTTTGGTTATATTCATTGTTCATTCTACTGCATCACAGTTTACTATTTTATTCATAATACTTCTAGATATTAGGTGTAAGATTTCAGCATACACTTTAGATATCATACAAAGTTTCTACAATAGTTATTTTGGATTTATCCAGTAATTCTAACTTTAGACAAGCTAATGGAATCGATCATGGATTGGATAACAAGTGGTATCAGAGCTTTTGCTTTGAGAAACTTTGATCTAGAAGTCATGGAATTTGAATCTGCACATAGTAATACTACTGCTAAGCTACCCATACTCAAACTGGGTGAGTATGAGATGTGGGTGATAAGAATTAAGCAGTACTTCCAGGTACAGATAGCTCTATGAGTGGTCATTGAGAATTGGTAAAACTCTATGGGTATCTGAATACCAAAACAGAACAATTGGAGACTGGCTCTTCATTACTAAGATGTACAGTACCTGTAATTGCTAAAGGAAAAGTCCAACAAGAAGAATTATGTGAAGGCTAGAAGCTTTGTAATCATGGATCTTCCATATGGACATCTGCGTACATTCGTCAGTACACTAATGCTTAAAAATGGTTGTGCTATCGAAATTACGATTTTGGAGGTATATGAAGCCACTAACAAAACACAGAAGACACTTTTGAAGCAAAATATGAAAATTTTAGTGCATCAAGCGTAGAGTCTCTTGACTCTATCTTTAACAGGCTCCAGAAGATTGTTAGTAGGCTTGAATTTTTGGGTGTGGTCATCGCTCAAGAAGACTTAAATTCCATTTTTTTTTTGAACAGCTGTGCCTCCTGAGTGGAATACTTCATGTTGTAGTCTGGATGATTAAGGCTGAAAATTGAAACAATGAGCATCTTGATGATTTGTTTTATACAACAAAGTCAAGATTGTTGAAAAAAGTTGTAATGAAATCTGTTGGTGCAAGTAGTGGTTCTCAAAACTTAGCCTTTATGATTTGCTCTAAGCATCTGTGCAGTTACTAATGAATGTTAATGCTGCTAAACCTGCATTATGAAAGTTAGTACTGATAGCCAAATGTTAACTATGCTAGTCCTCAATGTTCATGTTACTGCTAGCTTCAGTGATAATGTTGTGTATGTCTTCATGGTTGAGACTCTCAATAGTTCTAATCTCCTACAGCAAGTCTTAGAGCAAATTCATGATGATGATCTGGATAGCAATGATTTGAATTGTAAACATTTCTCAATTTCAGGTCATTACCGACTCTTATTATCGTCACTATTAATTTTTGGTCCAATAGCGTTTACTTTTAAATTTAATTTTAAGCTCAAAATTGGCGTAGACTAGAAATAATCATCTAATGTAAAACGGTCATCAAATTAATTTAAGGTTTACATCAACTAATTAAAAGTGTTATATATATTATTAGATGAAATTATTATCTTTGCGTATTTTATTTTTATTGGTCACAGTATATATGGTCTTACGTTTCGCAATTAAAAAAAATACATTTAGACAACACCCCGGAAATAACATTAGATTACCTTAGACTCAAACCTAATACCCACTTTTAAAACCTTAACACAAAAATTATAGATTTGTGTACTAACCCACTAGGCCAGATTTACACACAAAAACAACTAGAAAATCTCTAATGAGTCCGATTGTACTAGTACAAACCTCTTTATTATGTTAGTCCTTATGTTTCCTAGTTAAAACCCTAAGACACAATGTTTATACCTGTTGGTCTCTCCTTGATCATTAAGTCGCGGTAGCATACAAGTCAACAACCAATCCATAGATTTCATATCTAGCTAAATTTCGTACAAATAATGAGTAGTTAAGCGGTTAGTACCTATTGTGTTTGCAAACCACTTAGAGACTAACTAAAACCACCTAAAACCGCTTGTTAAGGCCGGTTTGGTTTGTTTGTTGTGACTAGAAACATGAACTAAGTGTTTGCTATAAATACACAATCTTTTCACCATATTACACTCTTACAACACACACATACCACTAAACTCTCTCTATCTTTGCCTCTCTCCCCCCTTTTCTTTTATTCGGGTCACAAACGCACGCAAACACATCCATTACCTCATTCGAACCAACAAGACACGACAAAGGTTTATATAACGAGGCCACAAGGCTTACACGAGCTAAGGATTGGGTGTACACTAAGCTTTGGAGCTTAGTTTATTATTTGGTCGCGTAAGTCATACGTGGGTTGATAATAAGATAAATTTAACCCTTTATATATATTTAATATAATAAATATATAAATATATAATACGAATCAAAAATCTCAATGTAGAAAATCCAGGAGTATGATTTCCGGGTCGTTTATCCCCCAACGAGGAATGCATTGGATAAAGTCGAAAAGGAGGTTTGACAGTTGATGCTTGATGGAACAAGATTTTGATTGGTTTTCTAATCTTACAAGAAATTAAGACAATTTAAACTAATAACTATTAAGCACACAATTTAACTAACAAATTGCAAACGGGAATCCTAAAAACGCGTCTAATTATCAACTAAGTTCAAAATTTAAACCCTAAAAAATTTCAAACTTTGTTTCTAACTCTAAAATGACAAAAGAAAATTTTCTAAAAAGGAATTATATATTTTTGACTTTTTTTATGAATTAAAAACCTATTTAATCTATTTAAAATTCTAGAAAATAACAAATTAACACTAAAAATTCCAAAAAATGATTTTTTTCTACTTAGAAAAGTCTAAAATATAATAAAAACTCAGAAAACTATTTTTCACTACTTTTTATAATTAAAAGCTATTTTCTAAAATTAATTTAAAAGAAAAATGAATTAAAATCTAAAAAAAGATAAAAATGTTTTTAACGTTTTAAGACCCTTAAAAATATTAAATCTAAACTAATAATACTATTTTTTGTATTTTTCTGAATTAATTTACTATTTTAAATGACTTTTCAAAATTTTAAATTACGAAAATTAAAGAAAAATAACAAATGACTTTAGAAAAATCTAAAACATTCTACAAAAGTCCTAAATGTTATAAAGTTCCTAGGAAAAATAAGCTGGTTAAGCCAGCCTATCGAATAAGCTACGAAAAAGCCAGAATAAGCCTCGAAGTGGTTTATGAAAAAAGAGCTCAAAATGTGTATAAGTTTATTGATTATGCAAGAGTTAACGGGAAACGTCCCAAGGGCGCTAAAGTGGTAGTGTGTGTTGGGTGTTGAACGTTTGGTTGAGTATGGGTTGAGGTCCCGGGTTTGAGTCCGTGATCACCTAGACTTCCCTAACTCCCAAATTGTTTTTTATTTGCCATTTTTTATAAACTTTTTAGATAAGCAAATTTTAACAAAAACACTTTTATATAAGCCACAATTAAGCACAAATAAGCCTTCTTAAGTGATCAGAATAAGCTTTTACACTAAATGACTTTTTGCAAACTGTTAAAGCATTTTTGAGCACAAATAAAGCAAACAAAAAAAGAGATATACGGCTAAAACACTGTTACTTAAATAACACCATAATAAGCATTTTTGAACAAAAATATAAGCAATTAAAATAGAGTATTATGACAGTTTTTCACTATAAAAACTTTAATACTTAAGATTTTAGACTAAAATGCAAATAAGCTCAAATAAACTCTAACCTAAAGGAAATAAGCTAAATTGGACTAAAACTAACCTATTAAGCAAGACTAAACCTAAAATAGCAAATGCAATAAAGCAGATAAGCTTAAATAAGCAAATAAGCTTTTTGGCCAAACTGTTAGCCAAACAGCCCTAGGGACACTTTTCTAGCTTATTTTTAAGCTAGAAAATGGATCCTTATGGCTTGGAAACTTATGCCACTAAAAAGCTTGGCCAAAAAGCTACTTAAAAACCACTTTCAAAAAAGGAAGTTTTGCCCCCGATGAAAATCAAATAAGCCCTTTAAAAGCTTAATGAAAATCGGTGTTATCACCACAGAAATTCACACACTTAGAATTTTTTTTGCAATCTTCACAAAACCAAACTTTTGAGCTTAAAAATAAGCTAGCAAACAGATCCTTATGATCTTAAAACCCTACATCAGATTGAGGATTTGACATCTAAAGAAAAGTTCTTCTTTCAAAAAAAAACATTTTGAATAAAGAATAAGACTCAAAAGAAAATGAAAAAGCTATTTCTTAAAATTTTGAAAACTTAGTTATTTTTGACAGATTGGACCAAAACACAAAAACTAACAAAGAGCCTATTGAACCTATCTTTCCTAACTTGTTTTATGACTTTAGATAAAACACAAAAACACCACAAAAAACTTCCACAAAAACTCAATAAGCAAAAACAAATCATATGAACTGATTTTTCCAAAAAATTCTAACAGATTCAAAACAACTATTATTATAAAACTAGGGATTGTGAAATTATAACTCTTTAAAAACTTCTAAATACTGGATTTTATGGTGAATTTAAGTTAAACTAAAGTGACCCAAAAGGCTAAACTCAGTTTGACCCATTTTGACAAGTAAAATCAGTTAAACCAAACACCCCTTTAAATGACAGTTTTCAAATAAAAACTAGATAAATGCTATTTAAGCCAAAACTTTGCAAAGACCAGATGTCTAACAAGCATAATAAGTAATATTAAGCAGACTTAAACAACTAATAAGCACTCAGATAAGCTAAAACAGATTATGCAAACTTTTAAGCTACTTAAGATAGATTTTAAGCAAAATTCAAAACCAATGATTTCTAAACTTCAAGAAGAAACATAATAAGCAACAACACATCATATAAAAGCTTAAATAAGCAATGAAAGCAGGTTATGCACAATAAGACTTTTGCTACAGTAAATAAGCTAAAGTTTGAGAAATGGAAACTTACAAGAGCCCTTGCTTAAACAGGGCAAACAAGCTTATAAATAAGCTAATCTACAAGCTCTAGCTTGTCAAAGACAAGCTAGTGACAGCAATAAGCCCTTCCCTTTTTGGCTTATCTTCCTCTTTGTGCTTTTTGAGTGTTCTTTGTAAAATAAGCTTTAAACCTTAAAACTATGAAAATTTTGTAGACTTTAAGTAACAGCTTAAGATTGATTTAGAAAGAGCTTTTGTGAGCTTATAAACAGTTTTGAACCATGAACCACTTTAACTTAAAAACGGGATAAAACATAAAAACTTCAATATTTCATTAAACTTAAAATTAGTACAAGGCTTTTAAGAAAACAATACAATAAGCTAAAAAGACTTAAAATATAAGCTGAAAGTTGAACTAGGTAAAAAAAACTAAGTGCCCAAGGGCTTACAATGAGTCCTATTTATAACAAGCTAATGAAGGTTCTAGGATGTGTGTTTCTTGTGTGAGACATAAGAGGGTTGTGCTTCATGTGTGAGTAGCTCAAAGTCTTCATCTCAACCCTTGATTATGAGTAGTGCCCAAGCCTTTAAATCCTAGCCATTAAATTTTTGTCTTCATTCCTTGCCGAATGAGCTTGCAAGGGATTGCCAAGGTGTCATTTGTTGGTTTGTGTGGTGGGATAAGGTGTGAGGTGTGTAGAGGTGTTGGTCGACAAAGTAGAAGTAGAGAAGAAAAGGGTATGTACCTGATACTTTGGCGGGGGTAGTGGAAAAAAGTTGTTTGTACTTCGACATAATCATCCTGAGTTTGGTGGTTGTTTGCATTGTTAGTCCTTAAGAACTAACGGCGTAAAGGGTATAGAGGTGATGGTGTTAACAGCAGTTAAGTGGTTAAATGGGTTATTGTTTTGGGCTTGGGGACAGTGGACCGGTTATTTTATAAAAAAGGGTATTGGGCCTTTTATTATGTTCTTTAAGGCTTATAAAGTCTTCATAATGTTTAAATGGGCCCACCCCTGGCCCATTAGATGGGTACGGGTTGGCCCATTTAACAATTCTTCAATATCGGCTCCGCCTTTGACTTTGTCGGGGTTGACTTTGGTTGACTTTGACTTTTTTAACTTTTGGCTTTGATTTGACTTTTCTTTCACGCTTTTTCCGTTCTCGTGCTTGATTTTGTCATTTTGGCTTTGATTTTGTCATTTCTATGGTATCTGTTCCTGCACAATACAATTTGCAAAAACATACAAATACATCGTGTTTTTTTGGGTACGTTTTTTGTCATATTAAGCACGTTTGTAAAAGTAAAATGAGTTATGTGTAATTAAGCACATACTAAAATCCACCTATACTAGATATTGACGTTGGTCTCACGCAATGCTATAATAAGCACTTAGAAAACTAAGAATCTCGATCCCCCTCGATAATTACCTTGAAAAGTGCTATGTGTCATCAAGGGGATTGAATAGAATAGAGTTCTAGAAATGCCCCAATTTTTTTACCATGCTTAAAGTTATAATAACTTATTCCTACTATATTTTTGTATTTTTCTTTTTTTTCTCATTTTTTTCTTTTAAGAAACTAACTACATATTGACTCCCTTCGTTATTTTCTAACGTTAAGGATCATAGAACTAGACGATTTCACTCCTAAAAGCCCAATAAGGGATAAATTCTTCGTCCTTGACTTTTCACTTATTCCAAAAACCAAGCTTAAAACGTATTCACGTTAATAATATAAGTTAGATGCTAACACTACTATATTTGCAGCTTGCGGACGTTTTACTCCCGACATTTTTTATATCTTAGGAGTGAATGTGCCATTTTGAATTTCAACTTGGATCTACGTTTTGCAAAATTTCTTTTGCTTCGCGTTCCACCGATAATAATTGAGTTTGAGGTGCGAGATCATCCCATGTAGCGACTTTCGTCTTGGCACATCCCAACCTTGCGGCTAAGTGACCAGGCTTTTGACACCCACAAGAGTACTAGTAGTATCGGGACTCAAGGTACCTTTGATTTCAAAAAAAACTCTTGTGTTCCCGTTTTATAAATAGCTTATTTAGAAAAGCATAACGTAAATGAAATAGTCTAAGTTCAAAAGCATATTTAAATTTAACAAAAAGAGATGTTCCTTACATTTATTAATTCACACTTAACATTAAACATAACCATGATGCAATTGTAACCCTCGACTTTTTAGAAGGTTGCAACATCGGTTGTGAGCCGGCAAGATGCATCAAACTTTTATCGGTCTCGGATTATTATCTTACTATGGGCTTACTTTAGAAGCTGTTTGTAAATCGGTTGTGAAGCCGGCCAAGATTGCAAGCAAATTTTATCAGGCCAACAATTTATAGTATTTCATCATCGCTTTTCATATTTTTTTTAATTCCACACCTTTATTTCACGATATAGTAGAAGATTCTTGTTGGAAATTTAAGTTTAAATTTGATCTATGTACTAAAAATTATAGGCTAAACGACCTACATTCAAAATTGTGTTATTTGAACTAAAATTATTGATATCATCCATACTTCAAAAATTGTTGATTTAAGTTTAATTTTAGAAAAGAGCACGTATTATTAGTCCGGTTAAAAGCTTATGGGAGAAAAAGCCACAAACTACACTTATGAGCTCTTAAGATTTCCAACTAATCCTTGTTTAGCATCCAACTCATAATTAACTCTATCATTTTTCGTTCTTCGCAAAGAACCGCGAATGCTTAGTCTAAAAGTTAAGGAACAAGCTAGAGCTCAACACGCTCGATCGAGTCAAAATTTATTCTTATTCTACCCAGCAGGAAAGTTAAAATTGTGACAAAAAACTTATTTTGTTTTTGAAATTTTTGAAATTTTTGAAATTTTTGAAATTTTTTTGGTATTTTGGTGGTAAAAACGGGATTACGTCAAAACAACGACTGCAGGCACAATCAAATCGATAGATCCCCCCATACTAGAATTGAACATTGTCCTCAATGTTTTAAGAAGGGTCTCTACGTAAATCCTAAGCCATTTATTAAGTATGCTTTAAAGATAAACGTTAGTCGATAAGATTTGGATATTGGATTCCCAAAATGAAGCTGAGGATGTGAAGCTCGAGTGAACGAAGTACAAAAACCTTAAGCACGAGAGGCTTCAAACATCCGGGACAATCATAAAAAACACAAGCACATGAGAAAGAAAGAGGCGAGCCTCCTCACATCACAAAACACTTATTCATTACTAATACTAATATTATATTAGGATAAGCATGGGTTGCCACCCACGAAGCGCTAGTTTAAGGTCACTTAGCTTGACCCGTCCCTGAATTCATTGGTCCTTGGGGAAAGTTTGGAGATCCGGGACAACCATATGTGGTATGTCCCCTCCAAAGTAATGCTTAAGTCTATGACCGTTCACCTTGAAGTTTGGCTTGTCAGTTTGAGATAACTCGACGATGCCATATGGAAAACCTTGGGCAACGGTGAACGGTCCGGTCCAATGGGTTTTTTAAGTTTACCCGAGAAAATCTTCAATCGAGAATTAAAAAGAAGGACTCGGTCACCAACGTTGAAAATGCGGTTCTTGATTTTGGAGTCGTGGATCTTCTTTGTCTTCTCTTTGTAGATCAAAGAGTTCTCGTAGGCTTGATCACGAAGTTCATTTAATTCATTGAGTTGAACTTTCTGGTGATCTCCCGCGGACTTAAGGTCAAAGTTTGCATGTTTCAAGGCCCAATAAGCTTTGTGCTCGAGATCGATCGGTAGATGACATGCCTTTCCGTACACGAGCTTGTAAGGAGTACACCCGATGGGTGTTTTGAAAGAGGTACGGAAGGCCCAAAGTGTGTCATCTTATTTATCCGACCAAGAGGCACGGTTCTCGCCTACGGTCCTTTCCAAGAGTCTTTTCAAACCACGGTTGGAGACTTCCACTTGCCCACTAGTTTGTGGGTGATATGCGGTAGCAAGGCGGTGAGTGACACCGTACTTAAGCATGACCTTTGCGAATTGTTCATTACAAAAGTGCGTACCGCGATCACTAATGATAGCGCGGGGAGTTCCAAACCGAGCAAAGAGAGATTTCAAAAATTTAACAACAACTCGGGCGTCGTTGGTGGGGAGCGCTTTCGCTTCAACCCATTTTGACAAGTAATCGACCGCCACAAGTATGTACTTGTTCCCTCGTGAAGACGGGAATGACCCCATAAAATCGATACCCCAAACGTTAAAAATCTCGCATACTTTGATGGCAATTTAGGGCATTTCATCATTTTGCGAGATTTTCCCATGACGTTGACAAGAGTCACAAGATATTACCAAGTCATGGGCATCACGATAAATTGTGGGCCAATAGAAACCGGAGTCACACCTTTTTGGCGGTGTAGTTCGGGCCATGATGTCCCCCGGTGGGTCCATTGTGGCAAGCCTTAAGAATATCAATGGCTTCTTGGCCGTGAACACACCGCCGGATGACTTGATCCGCGCAGATTTTAAACAAGAAGGGGTCGTCCCAAAAGTAATGCTTCACGTCTTTGAAGGATTTGTTCTTTTGTTGGGACGACGTCCCTTTCACAACAAAGTTCCCCGCATGGTAATTTGTAAAATCGGCAAACGATGGGGTACTAGAATCACCACGAAAAGATACCATACCAAGTGTTTCGAGAGGAAATGTTTCATTTATTTCCTTTTTATCGAGCACACTTTGGTAAGGATTCTCTAATCGGGACTAATGGTCGGCGGCGAGGTTCTCGGCTCCTTTTTTTATCACGGATGATGATATCAAATTCTTAAAGGAGGAGAACCCACTGGAGCAATCTCAGCTTTGCATCTTGTTTTGCAAAAAGATATTTTAGAGCCGAATAATCCGTATACACTATGCTTTTTGACAAGACTAAATAGGACCGGAATTTCTCGAAAGCATACACCACGGCAAGTAATTCTTTCTTCGTCATGGTGTAATGAGCTTGAGCATCAGTCATAGTTTTGCTTGCATAGTGTATAGGCTAAAAATGTTTTGTTTTTCGTTGCCCCAAGACTGCACCTATTGCAAAATCACTCGCGTCACACATGAGCTCAAAAGGTAGGTCCCAATCGGGGGCAACTAATATTGGTGCTTCGGTCAATTTTTTCTTAAGTGTTTGAAAAGCTTCAATACACTCTTTGGAGATGAAGAACAGAGTATCTTTTTCAAGAAGACGGGTCATTGGCCGGGCTATTTTGAGAAATCTTGAATAAATCTACGATAAAACCCGGCGTGACCAAGAAAACTCCGAATTCCTTTGACGGTGGTGGGATGAGGTAGCTTAGCAATAACATCAACTTTAGCCTTATCAACCTCAATCCCGTTCTTGGAAATCTTATGGCCAAGGACAATTCCTTCCTTGACCATAAAGTGACTCTTTTCCCAATTTAGACAAAGATTGGTGTCTTCACACCGTTTGAGCATCTTGTCCAAATGGGAGAGGCAAGTTCCGAATGAATTCCCAAAAATCGAGAATTCGTCCATAAAGACTGTGGAATCCTACAATGACTCCATAGATCGTTATTAGGACTCATCTAGGGTATGATAACAATGATTGTAACACGCATCGGAATATAAAGAACACAATCATGTTACCAATAAGGTTTTCTTTATTAAACATTAATAAAGAAACTAACTACTAACTACTACACACGCTTTCTATGCATTTAGACTCTCATTGGAGAGACTATCTATCAATCGATTCCAATACTAGACGCCTTCCCCTCTTTATAAACTAGAGGGGTTAGGGTTTACAAGACAAGATAAGATCAAAATAAAATTAGGAAACTATAAATCAGCATTAAATACTATTTGACTAATCTTCAATCAGCATTAATGTTATTCCAACTTTGTCTTGTAGGTCCTCCACCTTTAATATGTTTTGTCATAATCAACTCAAAGTATAATTCCCAACAATCTTCCCCTAGTTGATAATGACAAAACCAATAAGCACAAGCTTCCCCTAAAGCTAATATAGATGAAGAACTTCCCCTGAATCCATGCACTCTTCCCCTTTTTGTCATAATCAAATAGGATTGCATGTAGATGGTAAATAAACAATAAGCTTCCCCTTAACATGTTTACCATCTCTTGAATCGTAGAATTTAATTGGCTTGAAATAGTAGGTATCAATGAAACATCCAAGTGCAATAACAACCTCCTCTCTCATGTAATTGTTACCCCAGTCGGCGATCTACCTCAATCCTTTGTTGCATCTCACAAAAAGGGTGAACTTGTTACATAATCGATTAAAAAGCTAATGCATCAAACGTCTTCACAATATCCTTATCTGATTTAGTGCGAACAAGACATGTTTATTACACCTCAGTTATGGATCACTGTTGACCTACCTCATCATAACCGCCAAACCATTGATCCATCTCAGATCAAATCAGTGACAATAATAATACGGTGTAAAAACAGCGGGTAATTATTACCAGATACAAACGAAAATTTGTACCTCAGCTAAGGTTCATCGCTGATCCCAGATCAAAACTCTCCATAGCCGGTCGAAATATAACAATGGGTGTGGTCCCAAACCAAAACACGGCATTATTATGTTGTGTACTAAACGACTTGTGAACACCAAACCAAATCAATAAAATGTAACCAAGCCATAAGCATCACATCGTCCAAGATCTAAGGGCGTCTATGGACCTATGATATGTGTTATCTGATATCGATCAACACTAGCAGCACAAACAACAGAATCGTCGCTAAACCTGTCGGAACAGTATAAGCACCAGGAGGAACCGATTTAAGTGACCAGTAGAAACTTATAGCGACCAGCAGAAACCAAGACCAACAAACAGCAAGAACATAATGAAACCAGCAAGAACCAAGTAGCCAGTAGGAATTACCGAGTGTGACCAGAACAAATGAATATGCTTACATATACTCAGATCCAGCCCAACATTCATATCCAGTCACGAACCTGATGTATCACTTCTGGAAAACATAGATCCCTTGGATATGGTAACATGCTGCTTTGTGTGAAACCTGCTTGCTCTTTAACCCACGACTGCTGCTACAGAAGAATTAGGGTTTGCATAAAAACCCTAAAATCAAATACGCCTTTTTATTAATAAAAACAGAAAAATAATTTACATGAAAACCTTATCAACCCTAGATCAAGAGCCACGAGGCTCTGATACCAATTGTGGAATCCTATAATGACTCCATAGATCATTATTAGGACTCATCTAGGGTATGATAACAATTATTGTAACACGTAGCGGAATATAAAGAATCATGTTACCAATAAGGTTTTCTTTATTAAACATTAATAAAGAAACTAACTACTAACTACTACACACACTTTCTATGCATTTAGACTCTCATTGGAGAGACTATCTATCAATCGATTCCAATACTAGATGCCTTCCCCTCTTTATATACTAGAGGGGTTAGAGTTTACAAGACAATATAAGATCAAAATAAAATTAGGAAACTATAAATCAGCATTAAATACTATTTGACTAATCTTCAATCAGCATTAATGTTATTCCAACTTTGTCTTGTAGGTCCTCCACCTTTAATATGTTTTGTCATAATCAACTCAAAGTATAATTCCCAACAAAGACTTCCATCGTTTTTTCAATCATATCATGAAAAATAGCCATCATACACCTTTGGAACGTGCCCGGTGCATTGCATAAGCCGAAAGGCATGCGACGATAGGCGAACGTTCCATAAGGACACGTGAATGTGGTTTTTTCCTGATCTTGAGGGTCGATGGGAATTTGGAAGTAACCCGAGAAACCATCGAGAAAACAATAGTATTCATTTCCCGCTAGTCTCTCAAGCATTTGGTCCATAAATGGTAGTGGAAAGTGGTCTTTACGGGTGGCGTCATTTAACTTTCGGTAGTCAATGCATACACGCCATCCCGTAACCAATCGAGTAGGAATTAACTCGTTTTCATCATTTTCAACAACGGTAAAGCCACCCTTTTTCGGTACACAATGCACGGGGCTTACCCAAGGACTGTCCGAGATAGGGTAAATTAATCCTGCATCAAGGAGTTTAAGAACCTCCTTTTTTATCACCTCGTGGATTTTAGGATTGACCCTTCTTTGGTGTTGGACCGCCGGTTTGAAGTCATCCTCCATTAGAATCTTGTGTGTATAAAATTCCGGGTTAATACCCTTAATGTCGGAAAGTTTCCAAGCGAGAGCTCGCTTGTGTGACTTCAAAACCTTTATGAGAGCGGCTTTCTCCTCATCTTTTAAGTCTTTAGCAATTATGACGGGTAATTTGTCGGTACCCTCAAAAAATGCATATTCAAGATGAGGCGGTAAGTCCTTAAGTTCAACCTCAGGTGGTTCATCAATTGAAGATTTTTTGTTATTAGGTTCAATAACTTTAAGTTCTTGTGGAGGGAGAGGTGGTGATGATGGATCATCATTAAGAAATTCTTCAAGAAGAAGAATGTCTCCCTTTGAATCATAGGAAGAGTCATCAATTTCCGGTGAAATTGGATCATCTTCAATAGCTAAGAAAGCATCGGTTTCCTCAAGAAGAAAATCACTATCCCCGAAGGGAGTGAGGGTAGGAGAAGAGGTAGAAACAATTGGTTCCGAAGTTGGGGTGGGATTGCCACTCTTGGAAGTATCCGAAAATCCAAGTACGTCTTGAGCAGACACCACAGCTACAACAATACATCTTAAAAAAAACGATTCGTTTAACCGATTCAATGATGTTGTAGGAGAATGTCTTAGTATCACTAACTTTGAATGTTATGGATTGGTCATCATGTCGAAGGGTCGTTTGTTCATCGTGAACATCAATCAAAGTTCGTGCCGTCCTCAAGAAGGGTCTCTCGAGAATCAAAGGAACCTGAGGATCAGCAATATAGTCAACCACTACGAAGTCGGCCGGAAAGAAAAATGTTCCAACTTTCACGAAAACATCCTCGGCGATGCCGGTTGGAGTAGAAATCGTTCGGTCGGCAAGTTCAAGTATCATTCGGGTTTTGGTCAAATCCGGGAGATTTAGCTTTTCCCATACGGAAAGAGGCATTAGGTTGATGCTTGCACCGAGATCGGCCAAGGCTAAGCATTCATCCATCTCCGGAAAATCACACGGTATAAGAAATCTACCAGGATCTCTAAGTTTTTCAAGAAACCTTTTGAGGATAACCGCCAAGCAATTTTCATTTACCGAAGTCTTGGTTAATTCAATTATCTTATCCTTGTTATTAAGAAGTTTTCTAAACATTAGGGCAAACTTAGGCATGTGAAGGAGAGCATCCGCGAAACTTAGCTCGAAATGGAGATTCTGAAAAATCTCCATAAATTTCGAGGCTAAAAGATCGTCTTTTTCACGGAGCTTCTCTTTGTTAGCCCTTGAAGGATAAGGTAATGTTGGTTTAGTCTTTGGAGCAACAACGGGCTCATCAATTTGGACCACCGAAGGTTGGATGTCTTCGGGCATCGGTTGCACCGTATCCTTTGTCACCTTCTGTTCGTGTTTCACTACCTTAGGAAGAGAAGAAGGTGGAGTTGGAACTTGGGGTCCATTATAAGAAACACCACTTCGGGTGGTGATTGCTTTTATATCACCCTTCGGGTTAGCAATGGTGTTGCTAGGAAGAGAACCCGAGCCCGAAGTAGAAGCGGTATTGGAATTCACAAAATTGGTCAACAAGTTGGTCAAATTGGTCATTTGGTTTTGCATGTTTTGGTTTTGGTTTTGCATATTTTTCATAACCGCAACATTAGCTTTGATGTAGCTTTGAAAGTCCTCTTTTGACACACCTTGTGTTTGAGGAGCCAGAGCTTGGTAAGTCGGAGGTTGATTAACCGGGGGTCGATAAATTGGTCCTTGGTTGTAATTATTCCCCCGGTTTTGGTTGTAACGGTTTTGATTATTTCCTTGGTTTAGTTGAACGGGAGGAAAACCAGGAGGTCGAATTTGATTTGCAATCGGGGGTCGGTAACTGGTATTTCCTTGGTTGAAATTAGCCATGGCGGCTTAAGAAACGTATTCTTGAATATTGTCACAATAAACGTTGCCATCGGTGGTGGGACAATTACGGTGAGAATGAGTACCACCACAAGTTACATAACTTTCCTCGACTGCTTTTACGGTGGCGGGAGCTTGAGATTGGTTTTTCTTATCGAGAAGCAAGGCTTTCACCATATCTTTAAGTTCGGCAACATCGGGAGAAGCACCGGGTGTATAAGAGCTCGTACTTGCTTTGGCAACAATTGCTTTGCTTCGTAAATGACAAACTTTGGATTTGCTCTCGATGATTCTTAGGCATTCTCGAGGCATTTTATCCAAAAAATTACCACCCGTGGCGGAATTCAACGAATCTTGATCATTTGAGTTCAAGGCATTGTAAAATGTATCGAGTTGATGCAATTCTGAAAACCCATGATGTGGGCATGCCCGAAGAAAGATCATTGAATCGGTCCCATGCCTCATAAAACGATTCATCAAATCTTTGTTGAAAATTTGTGATTTCATTACGAAGATTTGTCGTTTTGGAGGGAGGGAAGAATTGGTTGATGAATTTTGAAACAAGATCATCCCATGTAAGAATCGATCGAGGGGGTTCTTTTTCAAGCCAAATCTGGGCGACCCCCTCGAGGAAAAATGGAAAAAGCATAAGCTTAATCGACGTACTCGGGACTTTTGGGAGCCTCATCGTAGAAGTGATCTTGTTGAAATATCGAATGTGAGCATGCGGGTCCTCTTTGTCATGTCCAAAAAATTGTTTATTTTGAACAAGAGTAAGCAAACCATGCTTAAGCTCAAAGTTGTCTGCGGTGATTGCGGGAACAACGATTGCATCCTCGTAACCCTCAGTGGGTGCTTGGAGCAATTGCGCCATCGTACGATTATTAGCCATCGTAACTACGGGAGGATCGGGAGGATCTTGATTATTAATTGGTTCCTCAAGATCAAATGGTTCAACAAAAGTCGGTGGGACTTGTTGTTGACGGTTAGAATTACGAGATTGATAACGAGTGCGCATGCACTAAAATATAAAAAGAAAATTTATACTAATTTTTTTTTGGTTTTTCAACAATTGATTCACAAAGATTTATTTTAATAACGGACAATGAGATAAGACAACTTAAATCCTAATAATCAACAAACTTCACGGTAGCCCTCTAAAAGAAAAACGCACAAAGGAGCGGAGGAGTAGGAAAGCGCGAAGCTATTAAAAACCTTCTCCTTTAGGGTCGTAGTTCCTCGAATCAACCCTTCTTATACCCCTCTTATAGTTTGTTCAACTTTCAAAGGTGAGCCGTACCTCGCAAGTGACACAAAAGGGAAGTTTTTTTATCTTTGGTTCGGGAACTTATTAATGATAATACTTCAGTTGAAAGTATTATATTGATGGTGAATTTTATTTCTTTTTATGGACAATGTTTTTATATTTTTGGTTTTTCTTTGTTTTATATATATAAAAAAAGGAAAAATAAAATCTTTTTGTATATTTTTTATTTATATAAGAAAATAAGCAAAATAACTTCACATGGAAGGATCTTCAAAGCACTAATTGTCAAACGTCGGAAACGACAATCGTCTTACACCCTTCCCCGACAGCGGCACCAAAAATTGACTTCTTGCGTTAGGTACGTATAAATAATATATAATAATAATATACTACTTATATTAACCAAACCAAATCAAGTGACCCTTGATAAGGTTTAAAGAAAGAGAATAAATGAAATCCGAGTAGTATGATATTCCCGGGTCGTTTTCCTGACGAGGAATGCAAATGGAAAGTCGAGAGTCGGTTTGATAATTGATGTTTGTCGGTTTGATAATTGATGTTTGAATGAAAAAGATTTTGATTGGTTTTCTAAATCCATGGGAAAATTAATGCAGTCTATACTAAAAACAATTAAGGCAACACAAATTTAAACTAAAAACGCAAACGGGAATCCTAAAAACGTGACTTAAAAACCCTAAATTATCAAATTTAATCCTAAAGTGATTTTTTAACTTTTAATGAACCCTAAATGACTAAAATGCAAGAACTAAGAAAACTAAACCAAAAACGAAAGCAATTTAAGCTTAAAAAACACGAAAAACGTGAACGGGATCTAATCCCGTTCTTTAAAAAACCAAATTGTAAAATTTTAACCCTACGAGTGCAAATTTAATTTTCCTAAGTGCTAAATGATAAAAGAAAATTTAAAAAAAAAGAATTATATTTTTTTGATTTTTATTTAATTTTTTATGAATTAAAAACGATTTTAACAAAAATTAAATATAAAAAATACTAAACGATTTAAAAAAAATCTAAAAAAATTACAAAAAGTAGCTTGAATAGTGCTGGATCTAAGAAAAATAAAAGGGATAAAACAGCTTATCAAAATAAGCTGTTAAAAAGCTAAAACAGCTTATAAGCTAAAAGGGGTAAAAATATGATAAAAGATTAATGTGTGCAACTTCTAACGGAAAAGACCCAAGGGCGCTAGTGGTTGTGTGTGTTGTGTTAAAAACGTTGGGTTGAGGGTGTTGAGGTCCAGGTTTCGAGCCCTGCTCACCTTGGACTTCCACCTTCCCTAATGTTTTTATTTTTTTGCCAAAATTTTTTACACAAGTCTTAAGGACATAAAAATAAGCACTTTTAATAAAAACACCTTTTTTAGAAACCACAAATAAGCACAAAAATAAGCCCTAATAAGTGACAAAATTGCTTTTTTAAATTAAGGCTTGAAAGGCTTAAACTGTCTAGCCTTTTTAGACTAAATAAGCAACAAGGAAACAAATGAGCTAAAAACCAATGATAAGCTAACCCTATTAAGCACTAAGGAACTAAAATAAGCAAAGAAAATAAGCCAGAACTAAGCCTAAATGACAGATGCACTTAAAAAGCTATTAAACTAAAAATTCTAAACTAAAAGAACCAATAAGCTCTAATAAGCTCTACCCTAAGTACAATAAGCTACCAGTACCTCTATTCTAACCTAATAAGAAAATCTAAGCAAAATAAGGCAAGTACAATAAGCCAATAAACTCAAATAAGCAAATAAGCTTTTGGCCAAAGACTGTTAACCGAACAGCCTATAGGGTACTTTTTGAGCTTATTTTTAAGCTACTTAAGGGATCCTTATGGCTTAATGGGGTATGTCACTAAAAAGCTTATGAAATAAACTACACTAATCATCAATCAAAAATCATTTTGAAACTCAAATAAGCTATGAAACAGCTTATTGAAAGTAGCTGTTCACACTCAGTATATGCTGAGTACCTTTTTTAACTTTGAAAATGACAAATTTTGAGCTTAAAATTAAGCTCACAAACAGATCCTTATGACTATAAGGCCTAAAAACAGATCAAGCTTAGACCTCAAAGAACTCATAACATCTTTCAAAAAACATTTTGAAATTCAGGGTAGGCCACAATAAGCAAATGAAAAAGCAGTATTGACTTAAAAAGGTACTTTAGCAAGATTTTGACAAAACTTGACAAAACACAAACCAAACAATGCAGACCTTAAAAGCTTGGTTCCAACCTTGTTTTAACACATAAACAAGCACAAAAACATCAATAAAACTTAACCTACAGAGATCTATCCCTATGAACTGATTAATCTTGCTAAATCACTACAGTTTTAAACTATAACTTTTTAAAACCTTAAAATCAAGTTTTAACAATTAATAACTTATGAAAACTGGTTTTTATTATGAATTCAAGCTAAACTAAGATGACCCAAAAGGCATAACCATTTCTGACCCCTTTTGACCATTCAAACCAGTTAAACTAAACACCCCTTTAAACAAGTTTTTTAGCATTTTCAAACTGATTTAAGCTAAATTTTCCCAATACCAGATGTCTAACAAGTCTATTGAGTGATAATAAGCAGATTTCAACAAGAATTAAGCACTTAAACAAGCAAAAACAGATTATGCTATTATTTAAGCTAAAATGACAGATTTTAAGAAAAACTTGCACAATTAAATTTTAAACTACAACATAAGTATTTTAAGCACTAGTCGTCATTAATAAGTTGTAGGTACTTGATTAACACTTCACTTCATAATACACAACACAAATCAGAACTAGAAACTAGAAAGAAGAAAAGAGATTAAGGTTAGAGAGAGAGAGAGAAGAGTGAGAGATGAGAGAAAAAAGATTTTAGAAATTAGATATTTGTGATTGATTAGATATTTTCTTTGAGAAAATATCTATATATATATCCCTACGACGCGTGGGATATTTAACTAGGACTCGGGCTCGGGTTTTGCTTGGGATTAAACCCGAAACATATACAATATTAGATTATCTATCGAGCCCGATTCCCGATAATATTCTATTACAACGTTAACTAATTAAATGACCGAGACTTAAATACATAATGAACGAACTTCATGTTCGACTCAATATTTTGAGGCTAACAATCTCCCCCGAAGTGAGTTCAATGATGACACTCCTTCATGAGATAATGAGATTGCTTTTGTCGTTAAGCTCATGTGGTCTTGGTCTTTCTTTTTGTTCTTTGTTGTAAACTTGTTCCTTCATGCTTTGCGGTTTAGACTTTGAGCCTTTGTCATTGTCTTTATCGTCTATGCCATCTTGCGATCTTGTGTCTTTGACCAACATGCTCATACTTATGCATTATCTTGAAAGCTTCAAATCAGAGTTAGCGGAAGTCTTTGTCTTTCAATCTTGAGCTTTCTAGATGGTATGTCTTCGTAGATTGAGCATTTGAATGGGATTGAGGTTGTCGTTACCACCGTTTGACCTGCAGGTTTACGTTAGTGATAAACGAGAA